>JALPQI010031934.1:0-39177 GCA_025490895.1 Thaumatotibia leucotreta
AAGAATGTCTAAATCAAACTCATCAAACATGAAGAAGTTCACATGAGATTAACAACATGGTAGAGCCAGAGAAATACAATGAAAATGTCGCATTTTCATGTACAGTATAATTTTATTCTTAGTAACTGTTGTTTTACATTAGATGTTCTCTTTCAAAAGGTATTTAAATTAAATTACATTGTTATGAATCACTATTGACCAAATACGGTATAGCCTATTGTTTTACAAGATTAATCGATAAACATTTCATTGAAAACTTTGACAACCATCGCCGGTGTAGTTAGATTCCTGTCTTTCAAGATCACCTTCCGAGCAATAAGGTCATTGGAGATCAGCAGGTCTTTTAAGATGTCCACGTCGAACCACCTCGCTTCCAGCCGCTCAATACTATAAACGATGTCCATGTAGTGATGGAACAAACGAAAAGCGCTGTACATTTTCAATCTAATCATCGAACAAGCCCTGAAAGACTTATACGCGAGGGAAGAAAAAACTTTGCATGCGTAGTCAGTTTTCGCAAACAAGTATCCCATCTTGTACAACGCTGTCGCCCCATATTCGGCTCTCATGTTTTGCATAAACGTCATCTTTTGTCTGCTCTTGTATAGAGCTTCTCTCATCATGAAAAGGTTGTCTTCGAGGCTGCCTTTTTTCATGGCCGGTTCATGAGGGGCCTGGGGGATTTGCCACTGGTTGTTCCACCAGCGCCGGCCGCTGCGTGGAACCTCAAGGCTTAGAAGCTCGTCTGTTGGATCTAAGCGGTTTAATAATGAAAAGAATTTTCTATCGTGCGTGAGGTTGCGTCCCACAGTCAGTGCTTCCTCATTGACTTCCTCCCATACTGCTTTCGGCTCATATTTTTCTATAAAATCTTTGAACGTCCAAGTTTCCGGTTTCTTTTCCGTTGTCGGGGTCTCATCTAAATCATATTGCTTAAAATAATCTTGAAAAGTATACGGATGGAAGAGTGCGTCTTTATTATTCTCTAAAAGGTTTTTGATGGTCCAGTTGTCAGGAGATTTGTATGTGTATGCATTGTTCTCTGCTTCCTGAAGGTATCTGTCTATGAAATCTTGTAAAGACCAGTTGCTTGGTGTTTCGGAGCAATTCTCAGGTACTGTTTCCTCCTCTGCCATGGCCTTAGAAAGTTTTTCATACATAAATTTTCTACGGCTTTCTGGATCGTATTTCCAGATTTCAGAGTTATTTGTGCGGAAGTCATTACTGTCATCAGTGGCATTGGGCATGAGGGTGGCAGCAAAAGCGAAGAACAAGCCAACTGCAAATAAGTTTTTTTGTTAATCATCAGTATTGATAGTTATTAGTATTTTTTTCTGAGGGCGACTGTCTTTTCAATTTTGGTAACGCCCAGCACTGTAATAACATATTTGTGTACTTTCAAGACAATTTCTTGCTGTCGTTATATGTATAGCTGCACAGCGATGCACGTTTGAATAAAAATTATTTGATTTCATACACTTTTTTGCAGTTCAATGCCACCCCACCCAAACGCGATCAGTACGAATACCTACTTGAAATAATCAAATCTGAAATAATATTTGCGGTACGTCTATATGAGTAAAAGATAAATATGAATCATCATATTCCAAATATATTAGAGGTAAAATAAATCACAAGTTGTCGATGTAGTTTTACGAGTTTTATTAATATTTAATACTTATAGCAAATCGATTTTAACTCTAAAAAGTTTCATAGATACCTTAGGCTTAGTGCCAGAGAGGCAAATTACCTTATTCGGCAAATATCTAGTTTTAAGTCCTACTAATATTCTTTAAGTTTGCAGGGATTTTATTAAATAGGTATTCGTATACACATTTGCATATAGAATTTCTTCTAATTTTAAGCTTATGTGGTGGTTGTGTCATTTGATACTGTCGAATGAGGTCTTATATTATTAAATAGAGGGAAGAGTTCTAGAATCTGTTTAACAAAACATCTACTTAGTATAATTATGTATAAGTTGTTAGTGATAAAGTTAATCTTTTGCAAAATCAAATCGGTACGAGCCTCTGCGACCTTTACTATCAATACTTTTTTTTTGTCAATAAAGACGGTGCGTAAAGCACTAGTGCGAAAAGTGGTTTTCTTTTTGTCAAGTCGAAACTTCAGAGACCCATTTGTACTGAAAAACGTCATACGATACACGTGCGAAAAGGAAATTCGTAACTCGTGTCGATTTACAAATTTTTTTTCGCACTTGTATTGTAATGTATTATTTTGAGCTATAAAAGCACGTTCTATTTCAACTGAGTTTCCCCATAGAAGGATTCCATATCTGAAAGTTGACTTCACGTAGGCAAGGACGGTGCGATGATGATGACGAATTTAACTTTGTTAGAAAAAGTGGTGTTTTTAACCGACTTAAAAAAAGAGGAGGTATTCAATTCGACTGAATTGTTTTTTTTTGTATGTATGTTACCTACCCGATATCTCCGAGAATCGAGAACTGATTTTAATTTTTTTTTTGTAATCGATCATGTATAACCCGGAAATGGTTAAAATCTTTCTGCTTTGCCTCAAGGTTGACTGGTAGAGAATGCCGTATGGCATTAAGTTCGCCTTTTGTACTATAACTATTTTTTCTTTTGTGTAATAAAGATTTAATAAATAAATGATCCTGTTGGCACCAAGTTGGTGTCTGACGATAGTATTTTGGAGAAATCGAGGGATCTCTTCAAATTTTATATGTAGGTACATGTATGGCGCTTTTGGTAATTTTCATTCATTTACTAGAATTTGCATTCAGAAAGTAGAATTTGATGAAAGGAAACCAATGATGGAAACCACAGATGATCTTGGAGAAATCGGTTGAAGTTGGTTGTTTTTAAATTTTTAATTTGGTGATTATTAATATAAAAAATACTCACGGGCGACAACGTATAGCATTGTCCAACAGTGAGGATATTTCTGAATGTATTTTACGCATGACATACAATCTTAATTACAAGTTGTAATAGGGTATTTTGCATGGCCTTATCATAATAACGGGTAGTTATAATACATGTGTACAAATAAATTAATGAATCAATTTTAATTACATATTTACAAATCCATTACATGATAGAGAAATGTCATTAAATAAGCACAGACTTATAAATATTATTAACAATATATATTATACAGTGTGTGGCCTACAACCGGGGTGAAAATTTAAACGGTGCATTAATAAGCTGATCAACAATCATTTCCACATATTGTAATAAAAAAAAAAAAAAAATTTTTTTGTAATTTTTTGTTCATGTATTTTTCATTATTATGGGTTCATTTACTTGAATTAAAAGTTATCAATAACTTATCATTTTTGAATCATTGAAAAATGTACAATTTTTTTTAAAAAACCGTATCAAATTAGTGTAAAAATGCAAACAAAATTATTGTTATGACTTCCTACCTGGTATACTATCAAGATGTCTGGCGACTGACAAGCTACGACATCGTGATGCCAAGATCCAGTACTAAAGGTCCATAGCTTTGAATGACAATATCTCCGAACTTAACCACTTTGAAACACCGGGACCTTTACAGGATTATTGCTGATAGTCTAAGGAGTCACTCATTTCATTTTTCTCCCGTGTTAAAGACCACACACTGTATATTATATACAGGGCGTCCCATGACTATGGGACATGAAGGGAAAGTACCTTAACACTTTGAGCACGGGTAACACACGAGGGGAGTTCTCTGTGGGAGGTCCATTTTCGCTACAAAGCTGAAAAATCACGGGATCGGCTACGAGCGTAGCGCGTAGCACTCGGAAATTTGATGAAAGAAGACTTTACCTATGCTATTTTTAAAGAAAAATATAACTGCAATCAAAGTTTTTAAAAAAATTACTTGCTTCATCCGGAAATGGAACTAACTACATTTTTTTTCCAATTTTGAACCAAATATATTTAGGGTATATTTAAGGTACTTCTCCTACACGTCCAATAACTTTGAGACTGTATATACTTAAATCTAAACTTAACTTTAAAGTACAGAAAAAAAACTAAAACTACCTACACTACTACTAAAAAGTACCTACTTCTATGATATATGAATTGTATAATTATCTGATGTACTTATTGGTTCTTAGGGTTCCGTAGCCGATATACGCGTGTGAGCGATCAATAGAAAGGTCTTTAAATATGATATGCATGTTTGTAAAACACGTTTTATAAAAAGCGAGCCGTTTTCAAGTTATCAGCTCTGAAAGTCTTAAAAAGCATGTCCCTCCCCCTCTATTCCTTATGTAAACTACGCCGTATAAAATGAAATAAAAAAAAAATATGCATATTTATAAACCTTTTCAACGATTTTTTGATTAAAATTATTTCTTATAGTTTTTGGGATAGGTTGATTTAACTGTAATTTTGAGTTGTTATTTGCTTACATTGAACACGCTGGCTGAAATATTTGTTGCTAGGAAACCCTTCGCCGGTTTTATAATAACAATTGGTAGTTTAAAAAACATATTCGCTTAGTAATGATCAGCGAATATGTTTTACCAAGTTACGTAAATAACATTTAATTAGGTAGTTTAAATGTTTACCACTTATTGTCCCAACTCACCATGACGCTTCTGTTCATATTTCTGTTTTTGTTTAAATTTATGAACCTCTAGGACTTTTTGTTACATACATTTGTAGCATATTCATATCTCAGTTATGTGACTGTACGTGTTCTAAATTGAATAAAAAAAAGTTTTTTAAACTAACTACAAAATTTAAACTGCCTACTTCAAAAAATCAAGTAATTTTTTAAGAAAAATATCTTGTATTATCCAAACACACAGTTAAATATTCTTACACATTTTTATATTGGTTGACACTAACACATACTCGTATATTTTATACACTTGAGACGACATCTTATACACTTAATATTCTTTCTGTATATGAGATATTATTCTATTCTATATTCTAGGCAAGAGTATAACAATATTCTAGGCAATTCTGGTAACGTAAAACTACTTATATTTTAAAGACAATCTCGTAAACTTATGATTAATTATATCCTAACGTTTCGGGCATGACTTTACACCCGTGGTCGCAGACAGACTCTGGATACAATTAAACGTACGTTTACGCGATTAAGACCCGTTGTCTTTAAAATACGAGTGATAATCGTTAAAGTTTAAATCAATATATTGTAAAACTACTTTTCCTAGAGTTCTTAGTTGTTTATCCGTTAACAATCCGTACGAACGACTGATCAAATCAAATCAAATCAAAATCATTTATTTGCAGTAAAACATACTAATATGCATGCAAATATAGTTGTACATTAAGCCTGGCATTACATAACGTACTGGTAGTGCCAATGCCAAACTAATAATAATACAAAAAGAAAAAGTATGTCCAACAATAACTTATTCAATAATATTATTTAGCTAATAAACAGAAAAAAAGTAATAAATAAGTGATAAATGTGATAATGTCATTGCAGATAATCATTATAATAAAATAAGGAGGAAATACAATGGCAAAATGTCAATCAATAACCTAGTCCAAAATTTTAGTATAGTACGAGTATTCGTCAATAGAGTAATAGGGCTTACTAATAAAATATTCTTTAATTTTTTTATCAAATATTCTTAGGTCCTGGTATTCCTTTATGTGGCTATCTAATTTATTATAAACTCTAAATCTTAAACTATGCTAACTGTCTAATTTATTGTAAAGTCATACTGAATATTTTCAGCAAATATATTTCCATATTAGCCGGATCCATCAGAGGCCGGGTCATGTTTTATTCCCACGAAGAAAAGTTGCTCAAACAAGCGCGTCGAGCCTGTTCTATATCACTGTTTCATTCGCACAGTAACTTCACTAAGATTATTTGGGTGCCCAATTGTGCCTAATATTGCGGTGACTTTGTGAGGTAACAAAAATAGAGTAGGTTGAATATCTGAGCGTTTCAACCGCCTAATTTTGGTGGCATCATTTTTGCCGAAGTTTATATTCGTTACAGTGTGCTACTTTGTCATTTGAAGGAGGCACGGTACCTTATATAAATGACGAAGTATAACATTAAGACGTTTAGGAACTTCGGCAAAACTGATGCTACCAAAATTAGGAGGTTGAAACGCTCAGATATTCATCCAGTAAGGTGTTTGTAGAGTTGTAGACGTAGATAAATGAAAGCGTCATTAATTAGCGTCGTCAAGCATATAAGCACCCAGCCTGTCGTTGTATTGTTGACATTTGTAATTTATTGTATACATTTTCAGTCATCTTTTTGGGTTGGGGAAAAGTGAAAATTTCAAGGCAACAATCTGTCGTTTTTAAATCCGTAGTACATCCGTGGCAGCCTCGCAATCCGTGACGTAGCGGAGACGCTTCAAGAATGCCGTCTTCGTTGGTTTGATCACGTTTGTCGTAGGCCACCTGACTACGTAGGAAACATATGCCTTAACCTAGCCCTTGACGGCCCCCGACCCCGCGGCAGACCAAAGAAGCGATGGCTAGATGTCGTGAAGGCTGACATGAGTGTGAATGGGCTTACAGTAGAAGATGCCCGGGATCGCGCAAAGTGGAGGAAATGTAGCAGGAAAGCGGACCCTGGCAAAGGCCGGGATAACGCTAGGTAGAAGAAAAAGAATCTGTCCTTTTTAAATGTCGTCTAATATTTGAGAATACAATATATTTCATCAAAATCTCGAAACAAAATTCGATGGACGACGAAGTAGGGTGCGCGCACCCAGTAGATGGACGGATGTGGTCCAAAATATAACCCAAACTTCACTCCAGGCAACCACTCATATGGCTGAAGATCGAACGGCCTGGACAGCAGTGACAGGAAGAATACCCCATAGGAGTCACGTCCTTCGGACATGAGGGCACGGCTCAGAAAAATAATCAAAATGTAGATTATTATACATTGTATTACTTACATTAACAAAAGCTTTACGTATTGAGAAATTTTCTTTCTTCTCTATTTTTACACATCTATATTTTCTGAAGGTGTTAATAGATCGAATTTCATAGAATGAGTTGGGAACATTATCTCCTAATGCGTCCATGCGTATAGTTTATAGAAGAGGCCTACATCCAGCAGTGGATGGAGAGAGGCTAATAATAATGATGATGAACAGCTGTTTATGATACAGGTGGTGATCGTGGTGGTGGGCGTCGGTAATCTTAAGCCGACAGGAGTTAAAGAAAAAACCTGCAATGCCTGCATTTCAACACGAATATCATACATACAATATTTCACAATACATTACGGGAAAACAAAGACAATTTCGGCAATACAGCCCAGACTGCAGAAAAGTAGGTACTGCTTATAAAAAATTCTTTCCTGCACCCGTACAGAACAGTACATTACAATACAAGTGCGAAAAACTTGAAGTTCGGAACGAGTGGATATAAATTAAAACACGTCCGAACGCCACCGGCATGTTAAGAATTTCCTTTTCACACGTGTATCGTACGACGTTTTTCAGTACAGATGGCCCTCCGAAGTTTTCGACCTGACAAGAAATGAACCACTTCTCGTACTAGTGCGTAAAAAAACACCTACTGAAAAGAGTATTTATACATTTATCATTAAAACGAGCTTTTTCTGAGCATATGCATTTTAAACATACATATTGCATGACACATGCTGAGTGGCAACCTTTTTTAAGTGTTTGTAGTTTTCTTCATATCTTTGTAAATGTATTCGATTAGAATAATTAGTGGTGCAATGTGTATACATTTAATCATACACAATGTGTATACATTGCATGACTAAGTTCCAATACATCTTACCGTGGCTCTAGTTTGATTTGTATAATAGAATAATATAATATTTTTTTCTAATCGAAATTTGCAAAGAGAAGGAAATTACAAACACTTAAAAAAAGTTGCCACTCGGCATGTGTTATGGCTAGGTTGCCATGTCGCTGATTTTCAGGGCAACCAAAAGAAAACCTGAAAACTATTCTTAAAACTAACAAGTGACACCAATAACAGTATTTGCATGAAGGCTTTATATTAACTGGCACTGGCAACCCTTGGATTTATAGTAGATAATCTCGTGAAAAAAAAGAACTAGAATCCGATCATCAAAGTGTCCCCTCTGCTAACCCTCATCTACCCCCGTAGTATAGTGCCACCCCAGTGCTCGTTCTTGCGCCCCCGCGGCCGCACGTTCGCGACAGCTCTCCTGTTGTGTTTGTGATGTGTTGTGCTAGCTAAATTATTTGCAAGTGTGTGCCTGATCAACTATTGGTAAGTGTAAACTACACTACATAAATCTTTGGTACCTTTACTGCCAGCGTCAAATGTTTTTTAGCATCCAAAGTTCGCAAATAGTTCGAGAATATGGTCACTTTGATTTCTATAGTCTTTTACTCGTTTACTATAGTAAAATTTAGTGTGATTAAGACAAGCATGATGTTTTAATACAAATATAAAGGATTGAATAAATAAAATAGTTGCTTATAGGTAAATATGTTTTATATAAGCCTGACCTGTTTACCTCTTTTCTGTGCAATAGGCTAGTTAATATGTGACTGACACGATTTCGTTTGGACTTTGTGTTTTGTTAGAAAACTGATTATAAAAGGTTTTTATACACATCGTAACGGCGTTAAACGCTTTTCGGGAACAAACGGGTTGCTATACTAGTATGATATTTTAAAATATCCGAAGAAAGCATAATACTTATATTGTCAATAAATAAATGCTGTAAACTGAATTAGCTTGTTAAGATATTTCTTTCAAGTATTTATGAGAAATCTGCAATATACCTATACAACAATTATTTGAGAGACTTTTGTTTATAACAATAAACAAAAGTCTTTTTGATCACTTTGAATTACTTTTGAAACAATGTAAAATATGGAAATGAATCAATAACGAGTACCTATTTTATCACATTACGCTTACTTTCTTAATAATTATTTATTTGTTTATACACAGCAATTACTTGAACATGTTTCTCTTGGACAATCTAAATAAAGAAACGTCTGGTTGACGTAACTAAAGACCTAAGAGCCGGCGACTTCCTCGCACAACGCATCAGTATTGCGATACAGCGAGGAAATGCCGCCAGCATCCTCGGTACAATGCCATAAGGGCCAATCTTAGATATAGGTTAGGTTAAGTAGGTTAGTTAGATTTAATCTATGTACATAAATTGTAGTCTTGAAAATAAATATATTAAAAAATAAATAAATAAAGATCTGTGATGTGCAGCCTACTTTACTGATCGAACCCGTGTACACAAGGGGTACAGTTTATGTAATCCAATAGTATAAAGTCATTTCTAGACTTATCGTCTAGCATCACATCACACAACAAAAAATCTAAATTTTAATAAGTTTATCATCAAATACAAATAAGGGAGAGGCACATACAGAAGTATAATTGTGTTAGTTTTTAGTAAACTTACCATAAAGACGAGATTTCCTTGTATCTTCATATGAATAAACTGACAAAGCGGCTTTATAGCAAACGACAAAGTGGGACGTTACACTAAACTCATTCACAATTATTTTGTGATGTCAATCAAAATAAAACTGTAAATGTAGTAATAGTAAGTTGAAAGATTTTGTTTTAAGTATATAAGTGTAAGATTTTTTACAGAATCACTTTTTTGTAAACAAAAATTTTCGCAATACGTTCCAAAATTTTTTCATTTCAAAATTTTAAGTTTAATGACTCGTCGCTTTTTTGACTTCGAATATTAAAACTGTAATTCCATTGGAAATAAATCGGCTACGGTAATTACTGTAATTAGATATAGAATGACCGAAATAATTACGATATAACAATAACAATTCATTAGAATCTCGATGAATTTACGCCTTTACAATAATAATAGGTTTGTGTTCCGATATTATTGGTCACCATGTTCGCTTCGATGTATATTGTACACGGTCGCTGGTTGCCAATTGAGGTAGGTTTACATTAAGAATTAGACCCCAAAGCTGTCAACAAAATGAGACCTTTTCAAACTTACGAAAGCGTTTGCAAAACCCTTCAAGATATGTACATAGGCTACGGTTACCGCTTTCCGACAGATATTTCGAGAATACCCATCGTCTATTGCTCAATGTGTGGACGATATTCGAAAGAATCGGGTCACTTTTGGATGAGGTTAGCTCAGGGACCAGTGGCGTACAAGAAGAAAGGCCTATGTTCAGCAGTGGGCGAATAACGGCTGAATGTAACTAGGTAGAAAGAAACTTTAATATAATATATAAATAAATATCTTCGGACATCTTACACAAATCGACCTAGTCCCGCGGTAAGCTCAATTAAGACTTGTGATATGGGTACCTACCTAGTGATGATATATATAATAGATATATACATATAGATACTTATATACTTGCATAAACAGGCATAGGCACGACCAAGGAGCAATTATTTGTGTATATAAATAAATATAGAAATAATGCCCTCGCCGTGATTTGAACCCGAAACCTCCAACTTCGTAGGCAGGGTCACTACCAACTAGGCTACAGAGGCTGACAAAGCACCACATTTCCATCTTTAAATGTTCAAAATATAATTTGGTACAAAAATACTTTAATATATAAAAGTAACATGGCTGACGCACCCTTTCAAACGGGCTTCTTGAAAGTGTTTTTACAGCACTAAGCAGTATTTAGATTTAAAAAATAATGCCTGACATTAAATTGTAAAATATTTGTATTTAGACTTTCTAGTAACTGACTATTGATTATTATTTATTATATTGCTAATTATTTAGAATTGACAAAATATTTGCACGCTTGCTTGCAAGCAAAATACATGCTACACATGACATGAATTTGTAACCTACGTCACTGTATTTTTGCAAATAAATGTATTTGATTTGATTTGATTTGACGAACAAATATTTTAAAAAAAAAACAAAGTGCCGTCGCCGTGTTTCGAACCCGGAACCTCCACTTTTATAAGCAGGGTCACTACCGACTAGACTATAAGGGGGTCTCAACACTAATTCATATATTATGTAGATAACCAAGTTCCCAGTAAGTACCGCTACGACATGTACTGCGGCGTAGACGCTCTACGCCGTAGGCGGCTACGATTCCGTATAGCTGCTTCAGATTTGTAACGTAGCATAATATACAGGGTGTAAGTCTAATACGGGCGAAGCTCTTAACGGGTGTAAGTTTACAACATAATAAATACATTCAAATAACTTTTACTTAAAATTAGAGCAACAAAATTTTCCATACAAAATAATTCGGCGCGCAATGTAGAACAACATACGCGAGTTAAACGCTCGTTGACAACTAATTTCAAAAGCAGATGACATAACCGCCATATCAACAATAACAAATGTTCGTACCTACATTGCTGCTTCGATAATCTTAAAAAAATTCTGTAGGGTCATAATTGAGAGTAACTTTAAAAAAACCTCGTAATCCATGATTACACTAATGAATCCCATGCCTGGTTTAATTGATCGCCCGTATTAGATTTACACACTGTATAATATTGTACATTTGAAAACTTAAGCAGTACATGGTTTGAAAACGTATTTAATGGTGAAATACACTACAATCGTATACGATAAGCGATAAGTCACGTGACAATAATAATGTTTAGAAATGGTCACGTGATTTTTGGTTCTAAACTGTCTTCTCATACATTTATTACTTATCGCTTATCGTATACGATTGCAGAATTGAATCTTTTATATTTTTATAGATAATACTGCAAACGGGTTGATTTCAAAGAGAGTTCAAATAAGTACAGGATAGGCAGAGTCCTTTATTCAAAATATTTTTTTTTTTTTATACCACGTCGGTGGCAAACAAGCATACGGCCCGCCTGATGGAAAGCAGTCACCGTAGCCTATGGGCGCTTGCAACCCTAGGGGTGTCACATGCGCGTTGCCGACCCAATAAGAACTTGTACACTACTCTTTTGAAGAACCCCATACTGTAGTCCAACGGGAAAACCTCGGCAGGGAGCTCATTCCACAGACGGACCGTCCGCGGGAGGAAGTTCCTCTGAAACCGCACGGTGCGCGACCATTTAGGTTGCAAGGTGTGAGGATGAGCGCCCAGTCGGTGGCGAGCGGTGCGACGATGAAAAGTGGACGTTGGCATCATGTCGAACAGTTCTTCAGAGCACAACCCATTGTACAGACGATAGAACACACATAAGGAGGCGAAGTCTCTCCTTAGACTTAAGGGTTCAATACCGCCTGTGAGTCTGGGATCGTCGACTATTCGGACAGCTCGTCTCTGAACCGAGTCAAAGGGTGCAAGCTGGTATACAGGTGCTCCTGCCCAGAGGTGACAGCAATACTCCATATGGGGTCTGACTTGCGACTTATACAGGGTGTAAGTCTAATACGGGCGAAGCTCTTAACGGGTGTTAGTTTACGACATAGTAAGTACATTCAAATAACTTTTAATTAAAATAAGAGCAACAAAATTTTCCATACAAAATAATTCGGCGCGCAATGTAGAGCAACATACGTGAGTTAAACACTCGATGACAGCTAATTTCAAAAGCAGATGACATAACTGACATATCAACAATAACAAATGTTCGTACCTACATTGCTGCTCCGATAATCTTAAAAAAATTCTGTGGGGTCATAATGAAGAGTAATTTTGAAAAAACCTTGTAATCCATGATCACACTAATGAATCCCATGCCTGGTTTAATTGATCGCCTGTATTAGATTTACACACTGTATAACAGAAGTCTTTGCCCCGGAGTAAAGTATCCCCTCGCTTTATTGAGCACCCCTCGCTTTAGCTTATTCTACTTATCCTGTAAAAATTTTGAAAATCTATTTGATATCAGCGTATTTACAGTATTTTCTATAAAATTTTACAGCCAACTCGTATTCTGTTATCCGTATTCTTTGGCCGAGAGTGTATAAGGTATTGCATAATTAACCATGTAGGTATTTTTATTATTTATTTATTTTATATGTCGAAGCTAGACATCTGAGCTCTCAGCCCACCTGATGGAAAGCAGGAACTGAGGCCCATGGACATAGTGATTAAAAAATCGCCTATGCGCTGCCTACCCTGAGGACTTAGATTGCCTCTATATATGCCAGTAATTACACCGGCTATCTTACCCCCAAACCGAAACACAGCAGTGTAAACACTGCTGTTTAGCGGCAGGGTAATTTGTGTTTTCAACGATAAATACACTGTATATCTGTGATAAGATTAACATGTACATTAAAAAACTATGTGCTTTATTATTAACTGAAGATCGCATCATATTCATCACAAATACAGATGTAGTGCAAAATTCTTTCTCTTCGGCTTTTCACGGAAACATCCGAATTCATATATATTGCTGTCACAGTGAACTTCAGTATATATTGCACTGAAGCTAATTGAGACAGGGAGATGAATTCGGGCGTTTACGTGAAAAGCCGAAGTGAAAGAATTTCGCACTACATCTGTATAATCCTTAGACATTGTTTTCTATAGCATTTGCTGAGCAGAGTTTATTTTGTCAATATGAGGCAAAACACGTATAAATTTCTCCAAAATCGGGGTGTGTTTATCCTTCGCTAGCCTTTTAGCCCCGTTATGAAATTCGTTCAACCGTATTGATGCGAACAAACAAACGCAAATATAGAGTTGTATACACACCGCCCTTTTGTTACGGTGACAACTTGATAGAATGCAGCCTAAAAGGTTACATTCTTTGAGAAAAGGTTTCCTTTTTGTTTTGGAAGAAATAAAGGGAAATGTTTCGTATAAGAATTAAATATTAGAAAAATATTGTTTTAAACACTAACCCCCCTATTCAAACGTTTTTTAAATTACCTAGCTTTAGCGGTTTGCTAAGTACCAAGTCAAGTTTTGTTACGCTATTTAATTTTAAATGTTTAAAATATTCCTGTTAATATAACAACGCTTACTATATCTAAATTAGGTATTTAAATCTTTTTTATGAACTTAATTTTTTGATAATCGTATGAAATGAAATATCAAATGGAAAGGTACCTTGTCGTGACTCTTAAAATAGAAAAGAGACTTGTTCTTTAAGAAAGTCCATTTTAAACACCCTGACAAGGTACCTTTCCGTGTGCTCTAACACATCATTATTTAGAATATTGGAATCTTAATTATTATATTTTATTTTATGGTTCTGTACAAATCACATTTACAAAATTAATTAAACAAGAAATAAATCTATGAAAACGGGTAAGTTCAAGTATATTGGCGCGTAATTAATATACGCGAGTTTATCCGTTTTCATAGTTTTATTTCATATGTAATCGGGTCAAAATTCTTTTCGTTGTCTTATTTTGTGTCCCCAAAAAACGTGTCGCAGTGATGATTTTTGTGTGAGATGATATTCTGATGTGTGGATTAAAATCTGGCGTAAAAAAGAAATACAAGTGTACCGGATTTTTTAAATAGTTATACTGATTCGAAACAGCAACTAAAAGCGTGACAGAGTGGTATGAAACAAGACAACGAAAAGAATATTGGACCAATCCTCGCGGTAACCGAAGAAAATATTAATTAAACAAGTTTTAATTATAAAAATAGTCATCTGCAACAAGCTTGTCAGACTCCGCAAGTTGGTAACGAGTTGCAGTAGCAGCGTGCACATGCACCCAACTTCGATTATCTTGTCTGTAACAAACACGAGTGACTTTTATAACAAACACACCATTAGGTAATGGCACTGTATGCTAGGGTGTCCCCTATTTTACGAGTTTTAGAAATTAATAACGCATACCCCCTAAATCGGTATCTTTTACCTCAAAACACACTGAAATAAAAATTCAGTTTATTTCTGTAACTGCAACTCGTGCCGACTTTCATGCCATTTTCCTATACAATGTATGAAAATGACCAAAATTTTATCATAATATTCACTTGATGAGAACAGAAAAACAATACATTATTATCAACTTACTGTCTGACTAATTTTTTTCATAATAATTTGTATGGGAATTTCAGATGAAAGTCGGCACGGGTTCCTGTTACAGGAATAAGCTGATTTTTTTCAGAGTGTTTTGGGGTGATAAAAGCCGATTTAGGGGGTATGCGTTCATCATTTCTAAAATTCGTAAAATAGGGGACACCCTACTGTATGCTTAGCACATGATTAGCGCGAGAGTATCTCGCCGCGAGAAAGACTACCCGTCCCTCTTTTGTTAATATAGCTAGTAAAGAACGGGAGATCTATGTATCTCGCACACCAATATGTGGTAAGCCTACTGGTCTCACCGCGAACTACTAAGCTCTGAATTATCGGCTATAAACACGAATAACAAATACGCACTCCCGTGTAAATAAAAGAGACAGTGATATTCGCCCAGCATGGAAATACTCGCCCAGCTATCAGCTATCACCGCCGGGCGAGTATCGCCGTGTCTCTCTTTTTACAGGGGAGTGCGTATCTTTTGTGCGTGTATAGTCCATAGTGCATAGGGTGATTCTCTGAGCAGCGTTTTAACCTCAGATTCGTCATTGTCCTCCCACGTTTATTACCAAAACGGAAGGCTGAGTAGCAACAACATTGATTATTAACACTAGACTTAGTATTGGTTCTGTATTACGTTTACATTAAAATAACAGTCTTAGGGTCATCTGTTGTAACAATACTTGCCGAGACGACAATGAAGAAATGGAAACGCCGTAAAAACGCTGAACAGTCGCCACACTAGTTCCAATAACTGCCAGTGCAAATAATAGATCAGCATCAGCCTATCGGTGTCCAATGCTGGACATTAGGCCTCTCCTATTAACTGTATGAATGGAACGCATAAGAAGATAATATAGATAGTTCCACGAGAGTTGAGGTCACGCACACATCAAAATGTCATGTAAACACACGGGGATTTTGAAATTAGTGTTCTTTTTTCGTACTGACAGCAAACCCAATTGCAACTAAGATTGACCAAAAAGTTTGTTCAAGGGATTTGCTTCAATATTTTGACGCAAGTCATTCATTCATTCACAATTTTTTTTGCAATTAGTACTTCATTTGGATGTGTGTGTAATCATTTACCCCAATTCTGGTGAAACTACCTTCTATCAACAAGGAAATTTGCTTGCCTAACGAGATGATTCATGTTCGCAGTAGCGTGCCCATCACGTCTATTCATTTATCAAAGATTGTATGTATTTAAATATTTATATGTATATATCTATTAAAATATATCGTCGTCTGATACCCACATCACACGCCTTAATTGAGCTTACCGTGAGACTAGGTCGATTTGTGAGAGATGTCCCAAGATATTTATATTTATTGGTGATGGGCTGCAGCGTCATCAATGTCATCAAAGTGGACACACTACTGCGATTGCCAACCCGCTTGGCCAGCGTGGTAATTATGTACCTCCTAATGCGTACATACTCGTAAACAATAGGAGATGTCTATGTCTAGCAGTGGGCTATAATCGTCTGATGATATGATGGCGATGATAGATAAAGTATTGACTGTAAATAGATGTTGAAAAGAAAAGGTCAAAACCAAATAAAATCCCCGGGGCAATTTAAAAACGCCATTTCTTCGCCATTACTCCATTACCATGACAACGGGGCAATCTGGTCATTTCCATGACAAAAGTTTATTTAAAAGATGTTTTAATGCCCGTTCTGGCATGTTTTGTGTTTATTAACGTTGAAATTTTCTATTTTCGTCCGCTTTTTCGAATGTTTAATTTTTCTATGAGTGTATTATCGTTATAGATATCGTTTGGAATATTCAAGGTTAAATTATCAAAACGCCAATTTTGTCATTTCGTGTAAAATTAAATGATAGGTACCTATTTATTACATTTTACGTGAATTGGCAGTAAAAGGATAAGGTTCACGTAGAGTGGAGAGTTGGTGCTAGCAATTATCAACTTATATAAGCTGTGGACAATGCAGTCGTTTGTAAACTTGGTGTTTTTTTTCTATGTTTAAGTCATAGATCCTTGGTTAAAATACGGGCGGCCTACAACTCTTTTAACTAATAATTTGTGTATTGTATAGTCAACCAATTGGAACCATGTCACAATGACGCTACATATCAAATTGTAAGAAACGTCTATTTTAGAAGTTTTGTTATGATATTTAATATTTAAAACTAAAACTTATGTAAAGTTTTGAAATTATAGTTATATTTAATTTGCGCCTTTGGTCGAGCGTTAAAACGCACGGCTGCTACGCAGCGGTCGTGGGTTTACCGGTCGTGGTTCGGGCCCCGGCTGGTATTTGATTTCACATTCACTGATATTCATAAGTGCTTTACGGTGAAGGAAAACATCGTGAGAAAACCTGTGACAACGAAAACATTTGCTAAGAAATTCAAGGGTGTAAGAGAAGTTCCCAACAAGTATTGGGCCAGCGTTGGAACCACGCAAAATAGGAACGTTTGATGTCGAGTTGCGGAAAATTACCAAAATACAATACAATAGAAAGAAAGAAAGAAAGAAAGAAAGAAAGAAAAACATTTATTTGTGACGCTTACAGTAAACATAAACAGGACAACATAGGAAATAAAAAAAAATCAATAAAAAAATAAATAAAAAGAAGGTAAGTGTTGTGTGCATCACAAAATGGACCCAACTCAGCATATTGCCGACTAAGAAATCGGCGCTGGTCTTCCGTAGGGCCCATTCAGTGATGCCACGACAGATAACACAAAGAGTTACAAACATTTAAAATAAACAATACCACAATAACAACATAAACATAAACATAATAATAACAATACAAAAATATACAGGGTGGTCCAAACCTTGACGTCAAAAATTTTTTTTTAGATTACAGATATTTTTAGATTATTTAAGATAACAGAATATACCCCATGTATGTTAGCCGATTTCTTGTAGTTTTCGAGTTATGAATTTTTGAAAATTTTTTTTTGAGAAAATCTGGACTGAAGAAATTTATTAATAAAAAAAAAACTGTTAGGTTTTTTAACTAGTTTCTTTTTGTAAAAGTATTACTACTAATGAAGCATTTACTGACAAAAAAATTTGCGTCCTCACTTTGATACAAGTAGGATAAAAAAATAGCAAATTCAAAATTTTACGCTAAAACGCATCAAAATAGCATTAATGTACATAAATAAAAAAAATAAAACTTATCCCAAGGATTTTTGGTAATGTAAAGACTGCCCTAGACCTTAAACCTTCATAAAAGCAAAAAAAAAGTGATACTTAATAATGAGGATTTTTCGGAGTAGTCGGTCAAACAAACTTAAAAAAAAAACTTCTAAATTTTTAATTTTAAAATAAAGTCAAATTTCGTCTCTTTTGTTGTTCTTATCAATAAACAAAGACAGAAAATACCACGAAAACTCAATTTGTGTAGTTATTCAAGTCATTTTTTACTACTTTAAAATTTTAAGCTTTTTTAAGTTTATTTGACGGACTACTCCGAAAAATCCTCATTATTAAGTATCACTTTTTTTTTTGTTTTTACGAAGGTTTAAGGTCTAGGGCAGTCTTTACATTACGAAAAATCCTTGGGATATGTTTTATTTTTTTTATTTACGTACATTAATGCTATTATGATGCATTTTTAACGTAAAATTTTGAATTTGGTATTTTGTATCCTACTTGTATTTGATACAGGTGAGGACGCTAATTTTTTTGTAAGTAAATGCTTTATTTGTAGTAATACTTTTACAAAAAGAAAATATTAAAAAAAACCCAATAGTTTTTTTTTATCAAAAAATTTCTTCATTCCAGAATTTCTCAAAAAAAAAATACCCTACAATAAACCCTACAAAAAATTTTTTTTTGTAGGGAAACTAAAAAAATTTTTTGACGTCAAGGTTTGGACCACCCTGTATAATTTTAATATGCACATTAATACTTCCTTATACTTTACATGACATTACTTACAATAAATATATAGAAATGGAACATACAAATCTGAAATACCACCAAATCATTTCACTAGCTCAAATATCAACGCAGCACAAAATGAGAATATCTATTATTCTATTTGTCACAGTTCTCATAAACCCTTAAGCTGAGGTATTGTGATATAACCCTCCACGTATTGCTTTAATAATATATTGTATGCCCTAATTAGCTCTAAGGGCGGCAATCAATTGAACGTTCTGTTACCCACTTGAAAAACGTCATATCTCATTCTCATTTCACAGCAAAAACGGCCGTGTTTTATGAGGGATTAAGGCGACTTTCCCATACAATAAAGCGCAATTGAAGCTAGATAATTTAGTGCCTAAGTCGTTATTCAATTGTTTATTAATAACTCGAGTAATTGCTTCTGGTCAAGAATATTATACCCTTTAGATTACTCGTTCAGTCAGTTGTGGTGATGCGTGAAAGTTCTCTGTTATACGTTGTCATCTCTTTCTGTTGGATGGCTATCAGAAACTGTAGTTGACATCGTGTAGTGTGTACGTATATAACTAAATTATTTTGTGCTTACGTCTTTTAGACATACCTAAATAAAATGTATAGTTTTTATGCAATGAAAAGAATAGGGGCTTTACGGATTTTTATAGAAATTCCATTATAGAAACACATGAAAACGACGATTCGTCATTCGATCTATCTTCAGTGCATTTCCCAAATAAGTAGGTAATTTGTGTGATTGAGTATTCGTGGCCCCCGGTGGGTATTAACTTGTAAAGTAACGATTCGATTGAATTTTGAAGTCTCACGCGGACAAAACTTCAAAACATTTGAGTTTCATTGTTGGTAGGAATTTGATTATTATGAAATAAGAAATTCAATATGTATAAGTTTTACGTCAAATAATAATTGGAATTTTGTATTATGCAGACTAGGTGGACTGATGACTTTTAAAAGGTTGCAGGAGTCCGCTGGAGTAGCGCAGGACCGGTCATTGTGGCAATCTTTGGGGGAGAGCAGTACGTTCCTATGTTCAGCAGTGAACGTCTTTCGGCTGATGTGATGCTAATGATGATGACAAGGCTGTCTGCCTAACCTAAGGTTTAAAAAGTAATTAATAAGTAGTTTTTTTTTACAAGCTTGTTGTTGTGTATGACAATTCAACGTGCTTGTAACTATGCCTCCTCGATCAAAGAATCTTTTGATTGTATGAATTGTTTGGACTTAAACCGTTAACCCCGGGCTAGTTGGTTATCCCTACATTTTGCAAGTGGAACTTAGATGTGATTTAAACTAAACGAAACATCCATAGGGTCTTTCATGCTTCTGGACCAGCTTTGCAAAGGGTATTACGCTTTTATTGAGCCAAAGTAATCTACCGCCATTTTGCTTTGAATGTCGTAACAAGCTTCGGATAATCCGTTCTCTCATTATAGAATGTATTTCAATGGTGAAGGCCCGTGTAATATTATGTACAAAGTATATCTGAACGAAAGGCAAACCTATTAGCCCCGTGATGGACTTCATCATCATCATCAGTCTATGATAATCCTCTGCTGGACATAGGCCTCTCCTATTAACTATGCGTATATTAGACACATTAGGGGGTAAATCTCCATAATCAACATAATAACATTACAATAGGTACCATAGTTCTTAATCCATTTCATCTAATCGGTTATTATTCTGACTATTAAAGATTTCATCTTAATGTACTATTATCTGTATTTGTGTTAAATAAAATTTATGTTTCGTTTTTAGGATTTCGTAGCCAAAATGGCAAAAACGGAACCCTTATAGATTCGTCATGTCCGTCTGTCACAGCCGATTTACTCGGAAACTATAAATGTATAAACCGCTACAGGATGATGATACTAAATTGTAAAAAAAACCATTGGGGTGGGGGACCGCCATACATGTAACTGAGGGATAGAAAAAAAAAATAGTTGTATATAAGCGTGTGGGGTATTAATAGAAAGGTCTTTGAAAATGATATGAAGGTTTATAATCACATTTTTATTTAAGCAAATCGTTTTCGAGATATCCGCTCTCAAAGTCTGAAAAATGTGTCCCCCCCTCTATTTTTTAAACTACGCGATATAAAATTCTAAAAAAAATATATGTTATGCACAATAATAAACTTTGTCAACGATTTTTGGTTTGATTAAATTCTATCCTATAGTTTTTGAGGTAAGTTGATTTAACTGTATTTTTTAAACAATAAATTGATAATGGTACGGAACCCTTTGCGCGCGACTCGCTCTTGGCCGGTTTTTTAATATATGCATGTTAGCTGTAAGATGTTATAAAACTATTATTTGAAAAAACAAGTCCCGCTAAGTTTCTTGCCGGATTCTTATCAGAAACAATGATGTAGGGTTAGAACCGGAGGTAGCTTTTTTTTCCTCTCTCATTCGCTATTTAGTTTAATAATTCAAAAGCGCTCTTTGCTGGGCCTAATTGACTAAAGAATATTTTGACTTTGACTTTGACTTTTTATGTGGTAGCACATGTGTTACATAACGCCATTGTGAGACCATAGTTGTTTTTAATATTCGTCGATATTTTATGACGTTTTTGTAAACTTGTAATGGAGGCTGACAAGTTTCTACGCGTATTGAAGCAATCCGTTAATATTGTATACAAGGCTTTAAAATGTTCATGATAGTATAGTGTTATAGCATGCCTTGCCAAAATGCCATTCTGCAATCGTATACGATGAGCGATATGTCACGTGACCATAATAGTGTATGGAAATGATCACGTGATTTTTCGTACGAATCTGTCATTCGCACACATTCATGACTTATTGCTTTTAATTAGAGATCGGATAAATGTGCGTCATTGCTCGCAATAATATGGACGTGACTCCAAAGTTTATTGAAAATTTAATCATTTTCAGCAAATTACCTATTTGACGCCGGTACCAATTAAAACCTTTGTAAATAGTCACCTCAAAGCTTCGAAATCAAATTTCAAGGAATTAATCGTTTAATTATTCATTTGATCAAATTTTGAGTCATCATCAGCCTATGATAGTCCACTGCTGGACGTAGGCCTCTCCTATTAACTTTGCGTATAGACGCATTAGGAGGTAAATGCCCATAATCGCCACGCTGGGCAAGCGGATTGGCGATCGCAGTAATGTGTCCACTATGATGACGCTGCTGCCCATCATCAATCTTTTATAAAATAATGGTCAGTGACACTTCAATCCCTTAGTCGACTTTTATGACACCCGCAGGAGGAGTTGGGGTGATGACAAATGTATTCTTACTGCCGTCACCACACGGTCTTTTGAGTCATATCCATATTATTGCGAACAATGACGCACATTTGTCCGATCTCTGCTTATAACACAATTTGGCTGTCTTATTTTTATCTTCTCATTATATTATTGTAGAAAACCACGAAATCAAGTGCCCTATTTTATACTCAAAAACGCAATCTTTGAAAGTGCATACCAACTGCATACATTAAGTTCCCAAAACAACATTTAGGACCACTAACAAGTTTATTATAGTTGGCAGCAGCCCAAGCCAGTCCACTTAATGACATGGTTACATGGTTCGTACAACTTCGGTAATGGTACTAGCGCCAACACTGATAGCTGACCAGTTGCCATTTTATTGCAATGTTATTATTATTACCACGCCGGCCCAGTAAGCTGAAGGTGCATTCCAAGAAAAAGTCTACTTTGGCGGGAACGTGACGGCTATGACAGCTACCTTAGAAATATATGGAAAGTGCGAGAATTCTCTTTCAACAGGAACATACAGTTATAAAATTGTGATACACCAAAAATTATATTCGTATCTTTCTTAGACGTGCATCTTAGAAGATCGGCTTCACTTCGCTTCATTTTTACCTTCAAAACTTTGAAGGTAAAAATGAAGCGAAGCAGAAATCCGCTATTAAAATTTTTCTCTTTCCCAGTAGGCATACTGTATATTTTTCGAAGGGGTTCTGGAGAACTTGTATTGTGAATACTGAAATTGCAGTAGCAACAAAAAAGGACCAAAGTTAGCTAATTTAAGACCTCCTAGTTAATTACAAAAGCCAGAAATTACAGCTTTTTAACTATATGACCCGATTTCTTCATTTGAATTTGCCAGTTTTTTATCGGTACACCCCTTAAACATTTTATATTATTGTTGAACTAAGTAAGTCGATTTATCCCTGATTGCTCCATGGTATGTTTATGTTACCTATTTATTCAAATCAAGAACTCAGGGGTCCTAGCGATCTGAATCATTTTATAGGCCTATCTAAAAGACTCTGAGACGCCACGGGATACCCAAGGGCTGGCAGCTTCCTCGCTCAACGCATTAGCTTGGCAGTCCATCGAGGAAATGCTGCCAGCGTCCTGGATACCATGCCGGGCTTGTTTTAGATTTTTTTAGTTTTTACCTAGATTTAGTTTAGTAATACTTTCCAAATCTTATTGTGTACGTAATTTAAGTTTGTTTCAATAAAATATATCTCAATCAAGAAGACAAAACTAAGTAAAGGTAATGCTAACTTTGTCTGCGGGTGTCGTAAGAGTCGACTAAGAGATTGAAGTGTCATTGACCATTATTTGATAAAAGATTGATGATGGTCAGCAGCGTCATCATAGTGGACTCCGATCGCAAATCCGCTTGCCCAGCGTGGCGATTATGGGCATTTACCTCCTAGTCTAAACGTATGGTTGATAGGAGAGGCCTACGTCTACCAGTGGACTATCATACTAGGGTGATGATGAATGCTAACTTTCTGACATGGCTATGACAGGTCACACACTTAAATATTCCTAACTGCTCTAGTTATTTAAAGTTGACGGTCCTACATAATGCAGCTTACGTAATCCAGCTAGCAGGCTAATGTAGGCAGGATCGATATCCCACTTTAAGCCTTCTATTTTCAGATCCAGGTTTTAGGCTGAGCTTAAACCACAGACTAAAACTAGACACCGCATACCTATGATGCGTTCACCCCATCACTCACGAGGCTATTCAAACGCCGGTATGCTACTCGTTTGCGCACACGGTGCTACGCTAACGAGACTATTTTGTATCAGTTGCGGAACAACATTCGTGCGTCAATGTCTAATAGTGACTCGTGTGACGAAGACAATATTTCGCTGTATACAGGGTGGAACGGAACGACGACCCTTCCCGCTACCGACCGAGTCTACCAAACATTACGATGAACTTTCAGTATAGTACCAACATCGAAGTATCTTTAAAAAAAAATAACCTCTCATACAAAGTGAGCGATTAGTTAGAGTTCAATAGTATGGAAAAGTCAATTTTCCATGTACGTTTTTGATGTCAATTGGTACTATATTGAAAGTTCATCGTAATGGTTGGTAGACTCGGTCGGTAGCGGGAAGGAACGTCGTTCTGTTCCACCCTGTACTTATTACAAAAACAAGCGGAAACATAAACAACGATTCTAGGTGCATCCGTATATAGAAAAAAAAACTGAATTGTAGTTTTTCCACTCTCAATCCACCTCCTTTCTGTTACATCTTTCCTGGCATACTCTGGATGTTCGAGGTTTGGACACCTGCTATAACAATGATTTCTGTTTGCTATCATGGCAGGCGGTGACTTGCCGCCGACTAGATGGGCCCCCGTAAATACCGTCACAAGAGACAGCAAATACCCTGTATATTATTAGAAACAGTAGAAAACACATCGTCTGGCGATACAAAATATTTTTTCCATTTATTCATTTCGAGGCATGCGGGTTATTTGACCTTTAGATAAAAGTAAACCTTTTACATCACAAACAAGTAAATTTGTAATCAAAGATAAGGTTTATCTTTTGAACCTTTTCCATTTGGAGGTAAAAGTTTATATCTACCCGCGGTATATAAAATCAGCGGCCCTAGCACAAGTGCATAATTGCCCATTATGCATAATTTTTGCGGCTGGCTGGGGTGGCCGAGTGGTTTAGTTAGACATCAGCCGCGAAAGCTGAGTATGTGTATTCAAATCCCACCTCCGACTATATGACATCTTAAATTTATGTACATAGTAGTGTTACTACTTGAAAATACAACCCAAAAAATATTTGATAAAACAATTTGAATTGTTCTCTAAAAAAAACCGGCCAAGTGCGAGTCGGACTCACGTACCATTATCAATTTATTATTAAAAAAAGACAGTTAAATCAACCTACCTCAAAAACTATAGGAGATAATTTAATCAAAGCGAAAATCGTTGATAGAGTTTATTAATGTGCATAACATTTTTTTTTAGAATTTTATATCGCGTAGTGTAAAAGATAGAGGGGGGACACACAATTTTCAGACTTTGAGAGCTGATATCTCGAAAACAATTTGCTTAAATAAAAATGAGATTCATTAACCTTCATATCATTTTCAAAGACCTTTCTATTAACTCCCACACGCTTATATACAGCAAAAAAAATTTTTTTATCTCTCAGTTACATGTATGGAGGGCCCCCACCCCAATGGTTTTTTTTACAATTTAGTATCATAATCCTGTAGCAGTTCATACAACACATATCCTCACCAAATTTCGTTACTGTAGCATTTATAGTTTCCGAGTAAATCGGCTGTGACAGACGGACAGACGGACATGACGAATCTATAAGGGTTCCGTTTTTGCTATTTTGGCTACGGAACCCTAATAATAAAAAAAAAACTGTTTAAATATCCATGTATGTTTAAATATTAAATAGCAAAGTTTATCAACGCTGGAGGTGGGATCACATCTGAAGACTGAACCGTAGTCGCCAGACAGGAGCCTGCCGGGTGCTACGTTATGCCCGAAACGTCAGGACAATATTAAACTTTACGCGATTAAGACCCGTTTGTCGTTCAAATACTTGGCATTAAGTCAGAAAATGGGATTATCTAGTATCAAGTATGTTTCTAGATATTTTTAATACAGATGGTGCCTTTAGGCGCTAGTGCGAGAAGTGGCTCATTTTACGTCAGGTCTAAAACTTCGGACTATGGCTTCGGGCCATCTGTACTAAAAAACGTCGTACGAGACACGTGCAAAAAAGGAAATTCGTAACTCGTGTCGATTTAAAACACTCCCTTTGGTCGTGTTTTAAAACATCGCCAATCATTTCTAATTTCATGTTTTTCGCACTTGTGTCGTTATGTACTATTTCATCTGTTTACCTTTAATCCCTCATGATCAATACGCACTCTTGTAATGAAATCTTGGCCGGAGGTTCACTAATGCGGCGTTCGTTAATTACTAATGGAGACGTAAGCGTGACGTCACGCCGGGACACGTTGTATACCATGACCCAGTTTCACTTGAGAAAGTGAAATTTTCTTACGACTAGTGACTACAATTGATAAAATTAAATTAATACTTGTAGGATCGCTGAAAAAATCTTAATATTAATCTAAAATATTTAATTATTTTGAATTAAAAGTTATTTTTATATTTATTTTCATAACTAAAATTTATGTACATAGATTAAATCTGACTAATCTACTTAACATAACCTATATCTAAGATTGGCCCTTGTGGCATTGTACCGAGGATGCTGGTGGCATTTCCTCGCTGTATCGCAATACTGATGCGTTGTGCGAGGAAGTCGCCAGCTCTTTGGTCTTTAGTTACGTCAAACAATTGGCATGCGCTGGGGCCCCATCAACCTAAAGTTTCTACGCCAGGTTTTTAAATAAGTTAAGCAAAAATTTGTGAGATGTTTTTGTATTTTTTTATATCATATAAAATGGCATTGTCAAGATTTGTGCTTAAAAAATATGGACCTTTTTGGACCAAGGCCGTAATGAAAACTGTTGGAACTAGGTGAAAACATATTTAATAATTTAAAGGCTCAGTGCTACCACGATCTACTCATGTAATTTCATTTAGAACCTAATCTGAATTGCATTGTGTCAGTTCCAAAGAATAACAGGGCTTAATCGTCAATCGTAAACGAAAGGCAGCTACCTGTAATTTGTCGCACTAATATGAAAGAGTGATAGAGAGGGAAAACTACGATACGCTATAAAGCGTTAGCGATTGGCAACTTGGCTAAGCATCCTGTTAAAAATTGTGAAGCTGAATCGCATTTAATCTGCCCCCTAATATTAAAACTTGGTCCCTACATGTTTTCTTCCATTCAATATGGCTTCTACATGACAATTACCATATGAAACCAGCACTAAAAGAACAATAAACAACATGTTTATGTCTCTCAGTTTCCCCAATTTGACTTTAATCGCTATTCGAAACACAATCGAGTCGACTCTAGTAAACTCGATTCCGATTTAACGATCGTTACTCGCATCACTCGGTAATTACAATTTGAAAGCTGTTCGAATAGATGCGGATACATTGTTTGATAATGAAGCATGAATTCTGAGGCACAAAGCCAAACGTAGTTTACTTACGCACTACAGTAATGCCTCCACTACACGTGATGTCTCTGACGGAGGGGGTGATTTGGTCATCTGCAGGTAGGTATTTGACGTCCGCGGACGCGTCCGCCACAGACCCGCTTGTTGTCGGTTTTTGTGGCCCGGATCAAAGGGCTCAAGGGCGAGCGTCCGGCATCGCGACCACACGTCCGACGCGCCGTCAGTCGGCCGCCGTCTACCATCGCATGCCCGAAAGTTCCTGGTTTGGTAGATGGCGATTCGAACGAGTGAACGAGTTCTTGAGTGGAGACCGCGTCTCGGCAAGCGTAGTGTAGGACGCCCTCAGGCAAGGTGGAGCGACGATTTGCGCAGGATGGCTGGCAGGAGCTGGATGCGAGCAGCCGAAGATCGAGAACGGTGGCGTGAAATTGGGGAGGCCTATGTCCAGCTGTGAACTGTGATAGGCTGATGATGATGATGATGAGATGGCGATTTGGGTATTGTCAATAATGTATCACGTTTTTCAGATTGCACTTAAATTACTTAAGACAAGTTTTATTTTTGAATAACAGGAAATCTATAACGAATTCCAGGTTTTTTTGTAAGTAGCATTGGACAGAGCGTTTTCGTTATTAGCGGGTAATACGATTTTCCCATATATTAAATTAATAAATGTGTTAGATTTCTAGTGCTTGTAACTACTAACAACTTCCATCAACTATCAAGTTCAACAGATTAGTTTCGTTATTTAAAAGTACTGTTATGTACAAATAAATAGCTGCAGCTACTACAGTTTCAACGTCCATTTTTCTCGCGAGTAGCGTCTGACGAGATTTAACTCAGATTGAACGATCAACAGACGTGTGGACGGTTGGTGAATATCTACGAACAAATAAAACATGAAAGCCGCACGCCACACTAAATTGCCTTTCAAAAACGGTCCTGAATTTTAGTCGACAAGTGTCACCTTCTCTTCAATGCATCACGGCAATGAATTTCAATGTTAACCTATGACAACTTAAACCGCCATTAAAAATTGTTGTGATTGGTCCATCAAAGTTTTGATTGGCTATATTTTATGAACATATGTCAAAAATGTTGCGCCAAAATATGCGCGGTGTTAAGAAACGCACTATGTCCTGCCCATCTTGGCACAATTGAACAATTGTTTTTGGGGCATTTTTGAGCTGGCGTTAGACGTCCATGTT
The DNA here is from genome assembly GCA_025490895.1 of Thaumatotibia leucotreta. Taxonomy (NCBI): domain Eukaryota; kingdom Metazoa; phylum Arthropoda; class Insecta; order Lepidoptera; family Tortricidae; genus Thaumatotibia; species Thaumatotibia leucotreta. The sequence goes on from JALPQI010031934.1 coordinate 28,333, forward strand.
ATATATAGTCGCAGGAGAAGATTCTTCTGTGGATGCATATGCCGACGTCCGCGGTCCCATCCGCAGAAGTGTAGTGGAGGTTACTGCTGGTCTCCTGTTCGTTGCCGCCGCATTTGGGCTTCTCTTTTCACTTACGATCAGGTGGAGAGGAGCCAGTTTGTTCTGCCAAATGGGCATTTTCGCGAGAACAGATCCAAAAAAAATTTTTTTTAAGGTAGGTAAATTTAATGTTTTTCCTACTCAGAATAACAAGTTCTTTCAATCTAGGAGAAAAAAGTACAAGAAAAAAATAGTCCCACATTTTTCATACATTTTACATGCTCTCCACTTTGTAACCGCTGTGCAAAGTGTTTGAAAAACGGTTACGTAATAGAAACAAAAATTTGGGACACTTTTGTTCTTCTAGTAGGATCGAAAGAGCTCGTGATTCTGAGCAGGAAAAACATAAAATTTACCTGTTTCAGAAAAATAAGTTTTTGTATCTCTTCTCGCGAAAATGCCCAAATATATAAAAAAATGTCGCACCGTTTGCGTGGCGTGCACGTCACGTACGCGTGACGTGCTAGCAGTGTGCTATCTACTATGACTTTTACGACGACATGATTTTTGAACGAGCCCTATGTACCTATACGTAATTGTTCTAATTTGATACTACTTGCGGATCAAATTCCTTCATCCTTTATAAGCATCCAAAGACTAAGGTCAAACATCACACATTATAGTTCGATATCACAATAATAGTACATTGTGCATCAAGGGAGGTAAGTACGGAATTACTAACGTGAGTGTTAGAATGACTCGAGTTAGTATTCCGCTTACCGACCGTGATGCATACAATGTTTTAAATCACACTTGCCAACCAAAAAATACGTTTTAAGATATAATATTATTAAATGGCGTACTGAAATTTCTATTACTCCCTAGGGAATTTCACTTTTCTATTACTCCCTCTACGCGCGCAAGCAATGGCGCGCTTAGACGCAAGTGTGATGAAAACATTTATTATCCACCGCGTTGTAAAATAATAACTGATGTAAATTACATCCTAAAATTACAACGCGTTGTTAAAATCATCTTATTTGCTAAATCAATCGTTAAAAAGCTCAAACAGGTTGATTAATTAATGCCATAAAAAATCAACGAGCCATAGACAAATGGATGCCGTTATCTATGGCCGCTCTCTGATTTATTGTCTGTGGTTCACTGATGGATGCCTCTGACTGTCCGAGCATTGTGATCAAATCTTCCAGAGTTGGTAGGATATTTTTTAACTACATTTTGTATTTACTGACCACGGATTATAAAGATAAAGATTCATAAGACTGGATAACTTTTGCATCGTCAATATTTCTACACTTGATAGTAAACATTATATCTAATAGTTTTATGATAGTTACGGAGCCTAAGAAGACGAAAAAAAGGTCGAAAATATTAACTATTTTTATACCTACTAGTCCTACCAATAGGCTATACCTACATTTTAGTAAAATCGCAAAGTAAATCCGGAGGCAGTCAAAATAAATAATGGTAAAAAAATCCAAATTCGTACATAATCTAGGTAATATACATACATACATGTAGTTGTAATGTAAAATAGATTTATGTACATATAATACATATCTATAAATAAAATACTCAACCATTTCACAAACTGTCGGAAAGCCACAACTTGTTCAGACCGTTCTTGAGTGACGTTACAGACTGGGCCTGTTTGAGGTACAGCGGCAGCCCATTGCACAATTTCACAGCACGCACCAAAAAAGATCTAAAGTACTTAAGTTGAATGTTCGGCTTGTTTATAGTTTTCGCAATTTCTGTAGGCGGAGACTTTACGTGGGTAGATTCACTCCGGATGTATCAGTAAATCAGGCAAATGCACTGTTCCTATACCATTTTATTGCCACATCACTGTACCCATATTAGCCCCATTGTACAGGGTGCCCGGAAAGGCGTAACGGCGGCAAAAAGTTAATGGCCCGCTTTTATACCATCCTGTATACAGATGAGTCGGCGTTTCCTTTCGAATGCGAGCCTTAAAGTGCTTTTAGAGTTATGTTTGTATAAATGCTCGTTTTGGGGTTCCGTACCTGAAAAAGAGCTATGAAACATAGTATTTTAGTATATAGTTTTTGGTCGGCTAATTGCATTAGAAAATTGCAGGCCTAGCGAAGATGCCATTATGCAATCGTGTATGATAAGCGATAAGTAACAAAATGAGAATGACAGATTCGTACGAAAAGTCACGTGACCATTTCCATACATTATGTAAACAAACCTGAAAAAATGCATTATTTCATAATCACGCACTTTCAGAACATCTTGTCGGATCTTTGTCTTATCATTATCACCAATGCTCGGCGGGGGCGAGCTGTTTTCATACTAAATGTCACGTGATACATGTCATTTAGTATGAAAACAGCTCACCCCCGCCGAGCATTGCTTATCACCAACTTAAAATAAACCTTGCGTTCACAACTTCACATACTTACATTTTTATTGATAATTATTAATATTAACCTAAAAATAAATCAAAGACGTCGTATGCTATAGAAAGTAAACTATATTTTGTCGAACATGCAATGAAACATTGTCTTTATTTATTTTTATTTTAAGCCATTTATTTCCAGTAGAAGTTACATTATATTGTATACATGCATAATTACATCTTAGATTAATTAAGAAAATCATTAATGTTAAAATTATAGCACTGTTTGCAACACTTCAATTAATTAAATTAAATTAAATCATTCCATTCTTTAACATAATTATTTTAGTGACTAAATACTACATTCAATTACTATTGGATGTCCATTTCTGGACGAAAGCCTCCTCCATGCTATGCCACAGTTGTCGGTCGGCGGCGGCGCGAGGCCACGCGAAATATATATATATATATATATTTTAAGTATTGTCTTCACGTTCCTTAGAATAGACTCGGAAGTATCGCTTTTAGGGCGCAGTAGCTCACTGGGATGGAAATGGAATGTCATTTTAAATCTTTTCAGGCTTAGGCCGGCAAAGTAACTTTTTTTTAATTTCGACAACATAGTCATTTTTTTGTATTTCTTTGTATGTTTGAGAAAAGCACAATACATGCCTCGACGTGAAAATGGTTTCCCGGCCTCGTTACCTAGCCGACGTATACATCGAGGGTTGCCTGGTGAAACCCTATAAGTACGTGACACCTAGTTTCGAGAAAAATGATGTTAAAGGTTTATTGTCATCGGACACTTATTTTGATAAATAGATTCGTAGTTTTATGAGTGGTTTGTGAAAAGCAATTTCATTCACTTTAAGTTTATCTATGTTTTAGTTATGTAACTCATCTAGTTTTCCTGTAAGATAACATTTTTTACCAAGGGGTATCGACTTATTGGGTTTACGCATAAATAAAAAAACCATATTTGTTACTAAGAGGGTATTATTACCAAATAAAAACTTAAAAAATAGACGAATCTAAAAGTAATAACGGTATTATTCTACATCTGAAAAAGTAAGTGCTATGCCAACAAACGTTTTTAGGCTTCTTATCCATCCATGATACTCTTCAGGTATAATTCAGTATGTTTCAGCGGGGCAAAGTGCTTCTATGAACGGTTTCTATGGTGTTTCAACGGCGGATAAAAAAATATAAGCTGAAAGGCAATGAGGATGGTGGGTTTCCATGGTTTTGAGGATCCGCACATTGTTTTGCGTTGCCTATTGTGTTTGTGATACTCATGATTTGGTTGGGAGAATCAGTTTCAGAAAAGGACTCCTCCGATCTTGATGAATCGCAAATTGATATTGCCACCCAAATGCGCTATATTCTCAACGACAGTAATGGCATGTCGGACTCAAGTGAGTCTTTTGTGGATTGTTGAAAAAAAAACTGTTGTTGGAATCGATCTGTAACTTGATTTATTGTGCTTGCATTTTTTCCGGATGATGAAGCTGACTTATTTGGCCGTGACTGTTCGGGTGAGGATCCTGCATGTGTGCCGCATCCTGGGGACTTTCGCAGTTTTGATGAGTCGCGGATTGATATCGCCGCCCAGATGCGCAGTAGTGGTGGTAAGGGGACTCAAGTGGGTCTTTTCCAGATTGCTTGAAAGTGGTGTTATTGGGATGAAGTTGCTTATACAGGTAATTTATTCTGCTTTCGTTTTTTTTCAGATGATTGAACTGAGGATCCTACTTGCGACTGTTTTGCCAAAACGAATGGATTTTGACTCGGATTTTGCTACTGAGGGTCCAAATGTTTCATCCAAACAGGAAGATTTTTTTATGGAGCTGATTGATGAAGTTTTGGATCAAGTTTGGATTGCTGTGGAGGATGACTATTCAGCGGGAGCTCCTTGTGTTCCTGATACAGATTCGGAGAGCGATGCACCTCGGCGAGATGATTCTGGCCGTGACATTGTTGTTCCTGAGGGTCCCGGTCCAGGGAAGCATCGGGAGCGTTCCTTGCCGATGCTTGACGGTGTTGGTCTTTCTGGTCAAGGTGAATGTATGGAGGGAGCTTCTTCTTACGTTTCGGATTCCGAAGACGATACATTGAGGGTACTGGAGCCGACTGACTCTGACCACAGTGACGGCATGATCCGTGAGCGTTCCGGTGCTTGTTCGCAGGTGGAAGGCGCTGTTGACTTGATTTTGGACAGTGTTTTGGATAGGGTTTGGGATTGTGTCGGGCCCCTGAAGCGACGTAGGCAGGCTGAGCTGTCTGAGTGGAAGGTGGATATCGCTAAAAGGCGAAAGCTGCTAAAGTTCCAAAGGAGGCTTCAAGGATCGAGGAGGTCCCAAGGAGGTTTTGGAACTTTAGCAGGACGCTTAACGCCTTGGGTTATAAAAAGGTAGCCCTTCCATTTTTCGCTTTTTACCGATATCTAATTTCCGTTCAGATGGCTTGGCTTGCTTGCGTCGCTTCAGGGGTTTGGCGGAATCCCAAACTTTGTCTGAAACATTGTCTAGAATTGGGTTAGCAGTGTCTTCTGCTTGTGGGCAGGCGCCGGAGCATTCGCGGATCATGCCGTCATTGTGGCTGGAGTCGGTTGGTTCTGATACTTTTAATGTATCGTCTTCGGAGTCTGGAACGTGGGAGGAGGCTCTTTCTGTGCATTCGCCTTGACCAGAGCTGCCGTGCAATTCCTAAACCACAGTAACTGCCAATTTTCCGATTTTTGGTTTATTGGTTATCTATAATCAGCAAATCAAAACGCATAATCTCAATCGATCGGTTTTTAATTTGGAAAACTGGAACATGGAAACTCGAAACCCCAAAAGCAGTAAGTGACTAGTTTTTCCTGCACAATGCAATATAAAGAGCAGTAAAATGGTCTACGGCTACGGTTTTTGGGCTGATACTGACTAAAACGCAGTACAGGTGTAGATTTTTATGATTTTTAGCATGTAAACTGATAGTATCTTGTTTATAAAGAAACTAATTAAAACACAGTACACAATTTTTATGCTAAAAGTGTTGTACTGCGTTTCCAATTACCAGATTAATAAGCGTAATTACTAGTTAAGACGCAGTAGGAATAAAATAACGATATTTAAAGTGGTACACTACTGTTCAAATAAGTATCGTATTGCCACCTAAACTGCAGTAACAAGTTCATTAATGTACACATTATGATGTATGATGGGTTACTTTCAATAGCAATAATACTAGCTAAAGGACAGTATCACGCCAAAGGGCTGCAGTTCAGGCAGTATTTATATGTTATTTGACTATTTTAACTGCATTTACACCTTTATTTTAAGTGGTAAATTCGAGTTAGTTCCATCTCGGACGTTCCTAGAAGAGGGCTTATACTGCCGTGCAATTCCTAAACCACAGTAACTGCCAATTTTTCGATTTTTGGTTTATTGGTGATCTATAATCAGCAAATCAAAACGCATAATCCCAATCGATCGGTTTTTAATTTGGAAAACTGGAACATGGATACTCGAAACCCCAAAAGCAGTAAGTGACTAGTTTTTCCTGCACAATGCAATATAAAGCGCAGTAAAATGGTCTACGGCTACGGTTTTCGGGCTGATACTGACTAAAACGCAGTACTTGTGTAGATTTTTATGATTTTTAGCATGTAAACTGATAGTATCTCGTTTATAAAGAAACTAATTAAAACACAGTATACAATTTTTATGCTAAAAGTGTTGTACTGCGTTTCTAGTTTCATAGATTAATAAGCATAATTACTAGTTAAGACGCAGTATGAATAAAATAACGATATTTAAAGTGGTATATTACTGTTCAAATAAGTATCGTATTGCCATCTAAACTGCAGTAACAAGTTCATTAATGTACACATTATGCTGTATGTTGTATTACTTTCAATAGCAATAATACTAGCTAAAGGACAGTAGCACCCCAAGGGCCTGCAGTTAAGGCAGTATTTTTATATTATTTGACAATTTTAACTGCATTTAGACGTTTATTTTAAGTGGCAAATTCGAGTTAGTTCCATCTCGGACGTTCCTTGAAGAGAGCTCATAGTGATATCGTTAGAACATCTTGTTTAAAGTAGTAAAATAATTCTTAACTTATTTACAATTTAAGACAATCAAGGTGTCGTCTGTTGATAAACGAATAAAAACGTATATAGTTAAACACATAAAGGTATTATTACCTAATTATTAGGTTCTTAAAAGGCAAAAAATAACCTTCTCTTTAGTTTGTACACATTTATTTTTTATATGCGAGTTATGGTACATAGGCGGCGGTATCATCTTATTAAGCAATGCCTTGCCAACAAATATCATCGTCATGTCATAATACTCGTATTGTTACATTTGTTATTGATTGCGGTACCTCGCCGTAACGTATGAAGTGGATTATACATAATTATGAATTCTACTAATACCACCAATACCGGTCAATAATCGAGTATTTAGAAATTTGTATTTACCTGTTTTAGGATTCGATAAGATTGCTACATACTTTTTGGTTTCAGTTTCTGATACGGTAATTCCAGATGCATTTAACAAATTTCTTTATGTTAGTTTAAATTCAAAGCTAAACATTAAATATGAAAGTAAATTCTTAATCATTTCTTTAATGAATTGTTACATAATATATATACGGTGTTATTAAATTAGTGAAGGATATTTAAGGGACTTTAATTAACATCAAAACAATTAACTTTCACTAGAAATAAAAAAAAATTCTTAACAAAAAAGAACATTATAATTTATTTTCTAAATAATCACCCCCTATGTAATATCCTGTCAAGATGTTCGTTTAACACTGTCTGTCATGGCCATATTAAAGGCCTCCACAATCCGGCCGGCGGTTAGAATTATGACTAAAGAGGTTTCATTTATTTATCTTATTAACAGGGTGCTTTAACGAACCAAATTTGTTTCCTAGTTTTCTCCAAAAAAACATAACAAAACCTGTAACGTGTCATACATAAATATACTCCAGGAGCGGAGTAGTATTGTAGTGATAGGTCATAATTAATGACAATATATTCTTTTATAGGGTTTTGTATTATAATATACAGTATTCTAAAGACTTTTTGAATTATGAGTGACACGAATACGTAAGAAATAATATTTATTAAAATTTATCGTAGAAGTGCTACGCCATAATCAGTCGTGAGCTTACTCATTGAAATCAATGTAAGGCTAAATATGATGTGCGATTTGCTATGATTACAACCGATACTGGTACCTTAAGTTGATTGTTATTTCATTGCTTAAGAAAATGTGGTAATTAACCTCAATTTTTGTCTAATTTTTGTATTATTGACGAGAAATCCCTAAATAAACTGCGTTTCTCAAGTAACTTTTAAATCGTTTTTTACTTCCTTCTGTGTCTTACATTGGCATGAAACTTGACAAGCGTGTTTGAATTTCTTAATAATAAAATCATGTAATGTTGTTACAAAGTTTTGTTGTATTTTAATTACTTTATTAAAAAAAACTATATTTTACTGCTGTGAATGAAGTTCGTAGCACGAAAATTCAATCAAAATACTAGTTAAATTACAGTACGCTAGTCCCTTTTACTGCAGTTTAACCTGTAAAATGCCGCCTATCTCTATAAACCACGCAAAATTTGTGCAGTAAGTGGTCATTTTACTGTGTTTTAATTAGTAATTGTTATATTTTTCCCTGTTTTTAAAAGCGCAGTACAAACACAGAATTTCGAAAAAAACACATATTTAATTTTGGAAAATGCAGAAGCACGTATTTTTTAATTTATCATATTGTATGATTTTAATAGTTCATATTGGACAAAAAAAATCTCAATAACTATCACATCTTGGAAAATATATTACTTTAAAACTGTTTTTTGATATTATCTCAAAATCGACTTTTGTCAGTTACTGTGGTTTAGGAATTGCACGGCAGTATAGTTATACCGTTAAAACATCTGTTTAAGGTAGGAAAATAATTCTTGACCTGTTTACAATTTAAAACTACCAAGGTGTCGTCGGTTGATAACCGTATAAAACTTATATAAAGGTATTACCGACATGCCATGTCAGCCTCTGTAGCCTAGTTGGTAGTGACCCTGCCTACGAAGCTGGAGGTTCCGAGTTCGAATCCCGGCGAGGGCATTCTTTGTGTATTTATTTATCACAAATGTTTGTTCCTTGGTCATGGCTGTGTATGTATCTAAGTATCTATACGTATCTATCTATTATATATATCGTCGCCTGATACCCACAACACAAGCCTTAATTGAGCTTACCGTGGCACTAGGTTGATTTGTGTAAGATGTCCCAAAATATTTATTTATTTTTTTATTTATTTATTTTATGTACCTAATTATTAGGTTCTTAAAAGTCAAAAAAATAACCTTCTTTTTAGTTTGTACACATTTAATTATGCTATGCGAGTTACGGTTCATAGGCGACGATATCATCTTATTAAGCAATGCCTTTCTAACGAAATATCATCATCATGTCATAATATTGTTGCATTTTTTCTTGATTGCGGTACCTCGCCGTAACGTACGAAGTAGATTATACATATGAATTATACGAATACCGTCAATAACGTCAATAATCGAGTATTTAGGCATTTGTATTTACCTATTTTGGGATTCGATAAGATTGCTACATACTTTTTGGTTTAAGTTTCTTATACGGTAGTTCCAGATGCATTTAGACATTGCATTTAACATTTGTTAATCTATCTTTATGTTAGTTTAATTCAAAGCTAAACATAAAATATAAAAGTAAATTATTATAAATTTCTTTAATGATTTACCACATAAAATATATATGGGTGGTGTTATTAAATTATTTACGGATATTTAAGGGACGTTAATTAACATCAAAACAATTAACTTTCACTAGACATTTAAAAAAAAATGTTTTTTGTTTTCATTTACCGAACAGAAAATAATATTTTAATTTATTTTCTAAATAATCATCCCCTTAGTAATATACTGTTAAGATGTTTGTTTAACACTGTCTGTCATGCCACGTCAATAGTTGTTTTTAGGGTTCCGTAGCCAAAATGGCAAAAACGGAACCCTTATAGATTCGTCATGTCCGTCTGTCCGTCTGTCCGTCTGTCACAGCCAATTTACTCGGAAACTATAAATGCTACAGTAACGAAATTTGGTAAGGGTATGTGTTGTATGAACCGCTACAGGATTATGATACTAAATTGTAAAAAAAACCATTGGGGTGGGGGCCCTCCATACATGTAACTGGGGGATAAAAAAAATTTTTTAGTTGTATATAAGCGTGTGGGGTATTAATAGAAAGGTCTTTGAAAATGATATGAAGGTTTATACATTTTATTTTTATTTAAGCAAATCATTTTCGAGATATCAGCTCTCAAAGTATGAAAAATGTGTCCCCCCCCCCTTTATTTTTTAAACTACGCGATATAAAATTCTAAAAAAAATATATGTTATGCACATTAATAAACTCTATCAACGATTTTTGGTTTGATTAAATGACCTCCTATAGTTTTTGAAGTAGGTTGATTTAACTGTATTTTTTTAATAATAAATTGATAATGGTACGGAACCCTTTGCGCGCGAGTCCGACTCGCACTTCGCCGGTTTTATTTAAATGTTATTATGATTCGGCGGCAATACTGTAGGTAGGTTATTAAAGGCCTCCACAAACCGGCCGGCGGTTTTAGAGTTATGACTAAAGAAGTTTCATTTAATTATCTTATTAACAGGGTGCTTTAACGAAGCTTTGTTTCCTAGTTTTCTCCAAAAAAACATAACAAAACCTATAAAGTGTCATACATAAATATACTCCAGAAGCGTAGTACTATTGTAGTAATTGGTCATAATTAATGACAATTCATTCTTTTATAGGGTTTTGTATTATAATATACAGTATTATTCTAAAGACTTTTTGATTTATAAGTGACACGAAGACGTAAAAAAGTATATTTATTTAAATTAATCGTAGATGTGCTACGCCATAATCAGTCGTGACCTTACTCATTGAAATCAATGTAAGGCTAAATATAATGTGCCATTTGCTATGATTACAACCGATTATGGTACCTAAAGTTGATTGTTATTTCATTGCTTAAGAAAATGTGGTAATAAACCTTAATTTTTGTATTACTTACGACAAAACCCTAAATAAACTGCATTTTCCAAGTAACTTTCAAATCGTTTTTTACTTCCTTCTGTTTCACACATTGGCATGAAACTTGATAATCATGTTTGAATTTCTTAATAATAAAGTTATGATATGCTGTTAAAAAGTTTTGTTGTATTTTAATGACTTTATTAAAGAAAACTATATTTTACTGCTGTGAATGAAGTTCGTAGCACAAAAATTCAATCAAAATACTAGTTAAATTACAGTATACTAGTCCCTTTTACTGCAGTTTAACCAGTAAAATGCCGCCTATCTCAATAAA
>JALPQI010031935.1:0-20549 GCA_025490895.1 Thaumatotibia leucotreta
CATAAGAGACTTTGACAGATTTGACAATAACGCATCTGTCGTAGTTTCGTTGGCCTCGAACTCCAATTACTGGTATACGTATGTAATATTTTCAAATAATTTCATTCAAACTGTCCACTCAAAGACATTACCTTTTCAAATCAACCAATCACCATGTGAGACGGCGCTGCGCGCTGCATACTGTCGGCAACCTCTCAAATGAGCGTCTCAGACCGAGCAGAGTCACAGTTAAAATTATCGTGTATTGTGTACCTATGAATAATTAGAATATTTTAATTTCTCGCAATTAAAATAAAAAGTAAAGTAGCTCTGGTTTAGAAACCATATTACTGGAACAATTTGAAAACAAACGATGAAAAAAAAACTCGCGGTAATATTATGGCTTGTTTTAGGCTGTTATCAAACAATATATTTATTATACTAATATCATGGGGCATTCCTCCACAAGTCGACCTACCTAGCGTCAAGTCCCCGCCTCCTATATTATTGTGATATGAGCTAGCTTTATTGACTGCGTAACTTACTTTTCCTAACTAGTGCGGAGAAGTAAACTTTGCGCACGCTTCTCGTACGTTAATTTCTCTTTTTAAGGCACTTGTTATGAGAAAAGTCGTTCGATACACGTGTAAAAACTTCTTTTTAACTCGGGTGATTGACTTTCATCCTCGTGGAAAAAAATTTTTTTTTTGCACTTGCATCGAAATGCAACTACTACTACCTACTACTATTCTTTCCCTCTTGCTCGCACCAGTCGCGCCAATATGCGTGTGCGACAAGGATGACTGGAAAATAACTTGTACAAACATTAAGTTTAATCACGTTTCTGTAATATTATTATGAAGGCTATTCTTCTGTTTCTACCTATCGTTATCCCGGCTTTTGCCAGGGTCCGTACCTACCTTTCCTCCTCTTTGCGCGATCCTGGGCATCTTCATACTTCACTGTCTGTCCATCTGTCTGTCTATCACCAATATGTATCTAATGGATAATTAGTTGAAATTTTCTCAGATGATGTACAATCAGCAGCAGATATTGCTAAGCGGGCAGAGTTTTCAAAATAAACTATGCACGACTATTAGAGTGTGTTAAGATCATTGTGAACACCCTACTCGTTAAGCAATATCTGCTGCTGATTGTACCTACCTAAAATATTGCCGATATAACAAGAAACACTAAAAATAATTAAATATTTATATAGCTATGTTTTGTCGTGTTTCGAATAATAACAACATAATTAAAAAAAAAAAATATTTCTTTATTATTGGACGATTAGTATATGAACAAATAAATATATTTAGCATGTGACCATCTTACACATATCAACCTAGTCCCACAATAAACTCAATCAAGGCTTGTGTGAGAACTAAACTACAAAATATGTAATATATAGAATAGATACATACAAATACTTAAATACATATTGAATAGTTGGAGTCCTAATTTTATTAATATGTAACATGGCATTTTGATTTTAGATTAGGCAATCTCTTATGGACCTATAATGATAATCTATCAGGTTTTATACTTGCAGACTATTTTATTCAAATAATTTTAAGTTTTATAGTCTACCTAAAACCTTCTCTTCTTAAATCACTCTATCTATATCTATAGAAATCCGTTGCGTAGGTGTAAAGATTGAAGCATACAATAGGGATATAGGGACAAGAGAATGCGACTTTGTTTTATATTATGTAGTGATTTGGAAGATTAAAACCCCTTTATTCATAACCGTCTCCTAATTTAGCAAACTGTTTTTGGGGTTCCGTTGCCAAAATTGCAAAAAACGAAAACCTTATATTCGTCAAGTCATGTCCGTCTCTGTCCGTGTCTGTCTGTCACATCCAATTTACTCGGAAACAATAAATGGAATACTCGGAAGTAATGATATTTGGTGAGGATTGTGTTGTATGAACTGCCAATGATATATAAGTAAAGATACGTTATACTCTAACAAAATGAGCGAAATAAATACTTCACACCATACTTCTACAATTTATTGATAGTTGACACTTTTCTTCCTACAATTTATTGATAGTTGACAAACACTTATCTTCATAATTCATAATGCGTAAAAGAGATGGTAAAATACAAAATACATATATTTAATAAACGAAAAAGAGACAAGATGTATCTCTTATAGTTTTTGAGATAGGTTGTTTTAACTGTATTTTTTATGATAAATTGATAGTGGTACGGAGTCCGACTCGCACTTGGTGCGTTTTTTAATTCATAATACATACATAATTATTACATACGTATAAAAATCAACTACAGGAAACAACGTATCACTTCCTAGGAAGTTTGTGTGTCTGTTGGTCCATACGGAAGAAAACGTTGATTTAAACTGAATACCTAAATTCTCAAATTTGAAGTCTTCATGACCTAAAAACTAAATAAACCTCCACGTTAATGAAATCAGAAGATCTGTTTGTCTGTTCGTCTCTGTGCCTGTTCATAGCCTGGCTGAAAGTTATAGTTTGCCTGTCGATTTGCCTGCCCACCTGTTTTTCTTTGTTTGAATGCATGATTTTTGTACATGTGACCGTTTCAATTCGTAACAGATCCCTGTAAAATACACTGAGCAAATTTGATAGTCACCTACTTACCTATGTGTAAACATAATTATTGATAGGCAAGGTTTTGTATATTTATTTTAAAATGTACTTTCTGCAAATAGGTAGGTAGTTAAAATATTTTTTGTGCTGTCCACATGGCGTGTTAAGAAATTAAAACTTGTTTGAACCCATTGAACTTAAAGATCTAGAGTATTTCCGCTGGGAAACAATTCTTATTATAATAAGCGAACTCTGATTCAGAAAATATTATTTTGCATCCGTCTGAATTTCACAACTGATTCTTGTAAAATGGTATGTAATGAGTATAAGTTGAGTGGCCGTGTGGTGACGGCAATAGAAATACATTTTTTACCACCCCAACTCTTCCCTTGGGTGCCCTAATAGTCAAATAAGGGATTCGAAGTGTCACTGACCATTATTTATTGAATATTGGATGATGGGCAACAGCTTGCCCTGCGTAGCGATTATGGGTATTTACTTCCTAATGCGTCCGTATGCTTAGGTACCTAATACGAGAGGCCTTTGTCCAGCAGTGGACTAATTATAGACTGATGATGTGATCTGAGTTTAAGTTACCGTACGAGCCCAACACTTGCCCCATTCTTGATGGTGGATGTGATAAATAAAATCACTGATCTATGGTTATGATATAATTTACTGTAAACTAACGCATGAAGAGTATCAGCTACGGACGTATAAACGTTAACGAATAAAGTAATTAAAATAAGTGTATTAAGTCAGCGTGATCGTGGGTACAGCAATTATATTTAATGCTGTCGGGGGGATGTGCAGTGCTTGCAATGTACAGTTACTATAACTTTTCTTATGACATACATAAAGAATTACCACATGACTTGATGCCCACCTGACGGTGTGTTTATTTTGTAAAGTTTCAAAATCATTGTTTGTATGTCTGTCTGTCTCTCTGTCTGTTTAGGGCTCCCTCTACATGGCATTTTTTTTTCGAAACGCTTATGTTATAAGAGACTTGGCATAATCAATTTTTGTAAACAATATTTAGAATATTACTTTGCCAGAAACTATTTTGGCATATTATTATTTAGGTCATGTGTTATTTCGCAGAAATTGGATGTCCATATTTTTGGCATAGGTACATAATTATACACGGTGTTACGCGAGCACTGCCAAAGGTTTTAACTATGCATTCTAGACATCAAAATAAACACAAAATATTATGAGACCTTATGTCAATTCCACCAAAAAAAATTTGAATACTTTTTAACATTTCCAGTACTTTTTATCACAACAACAATTTGTTTAAATTATTTATTTCAATTGTTTTTTTAGGTACAGGTTATTTCGTCAAGTCTATTCGTATTTTTTGATTGTCAGGCAAAAGGTGTGGTAATATTAGAACACATTGTGGTAGCATTGTAATTCAAAAGAAGTTAAATGACGAGTTACGTCGAAAAACTTATTTCGAAAAAAGGTTGATTATCTCTGAAACCAAGCCGAATCCAGGAAATTTTATATAACATTAAAGACTCTAAATATGGTCAGGTCAGGTCCAGCATTAAAATCTTTCGGAATGCTGACGTAACACCGTGTATACAACTCTCCGAAACGTACTTCACATACATATATTTTACGTTAGGCAGAAATGCATTATCTATTATGGTAGATTGGGTTTGGTTCATATACTTATTATAACGATATGTAATAAGACAATGTTAAGAAAAAGATGAGGTGATTGGTTGGTTAGGTTAGAACAACGATCTTGACTACCGTTCATTATTGCTGTGGCAAACTGGGTAAGGTTAGACTAGAACAATTGCGATCTCATTAGGAACTCACTGCTACGACAAAGTGGGTTAGGTTAGAACTGCCATCTCATTAGTAAGTCACTACTATTTTTATTTTATTTTATTTATTTCAACCAACTTGTATTTACAGTTTAACCAAACATACAAGTTATAGGTTACTTAAAAATATACTTAAAACTATTTACATTTATTTAACAGTGTATTATGTAGTATGTCTTATGTCACTAGTATCTTACTCTATTGTGGTAGGTGTAGAATTTAATTCGAGATACCGAGCAGCTGTGGTCAGGAATTTCGGTTCTGCATGTGTAAAAATGTCCAACGAGGGATCAAATATAATAATTTTATTGATAAGGTTAAGAGCTACATACAGAGGACTGGTAACTAGCGTCATTGTACTGAAGTTTGGGATTGAAAAAAGGGGAATCTGGCGAGGTCGAAGGGTAGTTCTGACAAACTGTGAAGGTACCTTAAAATGAACATATTGTAGTAATAATGGATTTATTATTGAGCCTCGTATTAATCTGAAAAAGTATTTTACTGCAGCAAGTTGTCTTCGTACTTCTAGGCTTTGATACGTGACCATCCCCAGTAGAAACGGTGTGGGATACATGTAGGGATAGTACCCATATATTTTCCAGTAAAGATATCTTATAAACGACTTTTGAATTTTTTCAAGAAGAAGAATGTAATTTTTTTCATGTGGGCTCCAGACAATGCAGTTACTTTCTAGGAGACTACGTATAAATGCATTATATAGTAATGTAATAACGCTGTAAATATTGAAGAATTTTGACTGTCGAACAACAAAGCCAAGGGATTTTCTAGATCTATTGCAAATTTGCACTATATGTTGGGAAAATGTTATTTGAGTGTCAAAAGACGTTCCAAGATCACGAATAGATTTTACACTTTGTAGAGTCTCACCGCTTAATGTGTAGGAACGATTACTATTGAGTGACGTCATTGAATATGTCATGGCTGCGCATTTGTTTGTATTTAAATGTAAACTGTTAAGAACTCCCCATCGGTATACATTATCTATATCTTTTTGTAGCTTAATTGCGTCCGACTGATCTTGAATAGGCATAGCTAGCTTAACATCATCTGCAAACAACAATATTAATGAATTTTCAACGTAATCTGGTAGGTCATTTATTGTTATTAAAAATAGCAATGGTCCAAGACTGCTTCCTTGACCAATACCTGAAGACACGGAGTATGTTTCAGATTTGGCTGCATTATATGTGACATATTGCTTGCGTCCAGAGAGATAATCGGCAAAGAACATTAATAATATTTTGGAAAAACCTGCTTTAGCCATTTTGTGTAGCAAAACATCGCAATCTATTCTGTCAAATGCCTTTCGGAAGTCTAGGTATACTACATCTACTTGTTTTTTGTCATCTAAGTGGTGAGCTATGTAGGTTACAATATTGAGGAGATTAGATGTAGTTGATCTATTATGTATAAAACCGTGTTGGGAATCTGTAAACCATCCCCTTAACTGCTCAGATATTTTTTTATATATAACAGACTCAAATACTTTACCAAACACCGAAAGAACAGCTATTGGCCTATAGTTTTTTATATCTGACTTAGAGCCAGTTTTATGTATTGGGTGAACTTTTGAGATTTTCCAGATTGATGGGTAAGTGTGTGTTTTGATAGATAGATTAAAAATAAATGCTAATGGTTTTACAATCTACTATATAATACTATATCAAAGTACGTTAGGTTAGGTTAGAACTGCCATCTCATTAGTAAGTCACTACTGTATCAAAGTACGTTAGGTTAGGTTAGAACTGGGTAGGACAAAGTGGGTTAGGTAAGGCATCGGTCTCACCGCGAGCTACTAAGCTATGAACTATCGGCTACAAACACGAACAAAAGATACGCACTCCCGTGTAAATATAAAATATTTTAAAATAAAAATAAAACCGCCTTCAAAAATTCGCCCAAACTAAAAAGTCAAAAATAATTTTAGTTCCTACTTCTTAGGATTTCCTACACAAACCTTTAAACCTTTTACCTTATTCATTGAAATAAAATATTATGGCTAGGTACGCTACAGATTTCTTAGAAGTCGGTGCCAAGCCAATTTTTTGCTTTTTAGTAGTGTAAAATCGTTATTTAGTATGCTCTAAATACTTATAATTAGAATGTACTGCACTGTAATAGACCAGAAAACCTGAACTGGATACCTTAAATATTCAAAGAATTATCCCATTATGAAGGAGATATACATTGTATCATCAGCAAGTATGAATAATTTCAAAGATTATAGGTAACAGCCTTAGCATGCCTATATTATTTAAAGAATCACTTACCGCTAACCAACATGTCATAACTACTAAGCAAACACTTAAATAGATCTCGAAAATGTATGACAGTTGTTATATTCAAAGAATTATCCCATTATCAAGGAGATATACATTGTATCATCAGCAAGTATGAATAATTTCAAAGATTATAGGTAACAGCCTTAGCATGCCTATATTATTTAAAGAATCACTTACCGCTAACCAACATGTCATAACTACTAAGCAAACACTTAAATAGATATATTCAAAGAATTATCCTCCAACTCCTAATAGTTAAGGTGTTATACCTTTCGTCATCAGCTCACCAACATGAGACTATGACCACCTAAATGCAAATACTCAAATAGCTTCCAAAATACATGAACTGTGTTATATTTAAAGAATTATCCCCCAACTCCTAATTTCTAAGGAGTTGTACCTTTCATCATCAGCTCACCGACATGAAAGGATGACCACCTAAACGCAAATACTCGAATAGCTTCCAAAATACATGAAATATGTTATATTTAAGGAATTGTCTCCCAACTCCTAATCTCTAAGGAGTTGTACCTTTCATCATCAGCTCACCAACATGAAAGGATGACCACCTAAAGGCAAATACTCAAATAGCTTCCAAAATACACGAAATATGTTATACTTAAAGAATTATCCCCCAACTCCTAATTGCTAAGGAGTTGTACCTTCCATCATCAGATCACCAACGTAAAAGTTCATGACTAGACGCAAATATTTGAATAGTCTTCGAAAATAAATGAAAAATGTCATGTGTGCCTACAACATTTGAAGAGTTCCCTCGATTTCTCCAGGATCCCATCATCAGATCTGGATTCGGTGACAATGCGACCAACTAGAAGGTATACCCATTCAAACGAAAAAATAATTTTTCAAATCGGTCCACGTGTCTTTGAGTAATCGGGGAACATACATTAAAAAAAAAAAAAGATTTCGACGAATTGTAAACCTCCTCCTTTTTGAAGTCGGTTAAAAAGAGAGTGTATCTTTTATTTACACGGGAGTGCGTATCTTTTGTTCGTGTTTTTTAACCGATAGCTCGCGGTGAGACCAGTGCCTTAGGTTAGAACTGCCACCTTATTAGTAAGTCACTACTATATAGACGTGTGCACCGATGTCAAAATGATCGGCGGCGGCGTTTGCCGAAAAGTCGGCGGCGGCGGCGTGATTTCGGCGTGAAATCGGCGTCAAGGTCACGTAAATATAAAAACGGAATTCGATCGTATTATTTGTTACAATTAAGATAACAATATAAATGTTCAATAAACACCACCAATGACCACCTTAACCACCATCTGCTCAATAGATAACAGTTTTCTATTCACATCATGTTCTAACATAATATGTATTTCCAACAATAACTGGGATTGGACTAACTCTATTCATCATCGTTAAATGATGATAGTAATGATACGTATTATCTGCCGATGGACATTAGGTCCCCCAAAACCCCTATCGTAGCGTGCCATAAGGATAAATAAGTATTAAATAGTGCGCAGCCCACATCCAATGGATTCCACCTATCTTTGCCAGGTCATTACCGTTGGGTTGCAAGGCAAGCATAAACTTGTCGATGCAGCGTTGGAAGGCTCCGAATACGACGGACCACGGACGGACAAATAGACACACATACTGGAATATAAGGGACTGTGTGTCTATTTGTCCGTCCGTGGCTAAGCTCGGCGATCGTTAAGGTGCATGCAGGCCAAAAGAGCATTCGCTGTTCTAACCCCCAACTCTACGAAATTCGATCGTTACACGAAACGAGATTCGTTGATTTCGTAGAGTGGGGGATAGAACAGCGAATGCTCTTTTGGTCTGCATGCACCTTTAGTATCAACTAGAAAGCTTAAATGTGGCATGTACATTTATATTTTTATACCACCGACAGAACGATAAAAAAAAAATATTACGGTAAGTATCTATAGAGGACACGTAAAATGATGATGTTTTATTTGCACTTTCACCTTATGGTATGTGGTGTCTTTAGGTATGTGACCTTTTCATCAAAAGCGGTTGTTTATGCAATATAGAAATAGATAAAAATCTCTTGAAAACTCCAAATAATTGTGCCAGGGAGACACTAAACTTATTGTTAGAATAATATTTAACATATATTATTGTGAAAACACAAATCAAATTATTTATTAACTAAATATTTTGATTTGTACTTTTTATTTTTCTCCAGTAGTCACACTACTTAATACTATATAAATTATAAATATTAAATGTCATATACCAAAGAGGGCACTCGGAGTTGATTTGACATCGATAAATGTTATGTTGGCTTTTTAGTATTATCTTGGTATGCAGTTGGGTTCCGTGTCATAAGATAGGCCTGATGATGAAATTGGACGAAGTTCGAGGGAACTCGGAGTAGGTTTGAGACAATGATATCCTACGATGACTTTATAGGATGAGCAGTTAGGTCAAATACCACAAGATAGGCCTGATGATGAACTTGGAGGAAATGCGAGGGAACTCGGAGAGGTCTTGAGATAGTTGTACGTTGTATTGGCTTTTTAGTATCCTCTTGGTGAGCAGTTAGGTCCAGTACCACAAGATGGACTTGATGATGAATTGGCTTGAGCTTGGCTTGGCTTCAGATAATAATATGCTATGTTGGCTTTTTAGGATTAGCAGTTAGGTCAAATACCACAAGATAGGCCTGATGATGAACTTCGAGTAAGTGCGAGGGAACTCGGAGTTGGTTTGAGATAATGATATGTTCTGTTGGCTTTTTAGGATCCTCTTGGTGAGCATGTGTCAAATATCACAAAATAGGCCTGATGATGAATTTGGAGTAAGTGCGAGGGAACTTGGAGTTGGTTAAGGATAATGATATGTTGTGTTGGCTTTTGAGGATTAGCATTTGGGTCAAATACCACAAGATGGGTCTGGTGATGAACTTGAAGGAAGTTCGAGGGAACTCGGAGTTGGTTTCAGATAATGATATGCTATGTTGGCTTTTTCGGATTAGCAGTTGGGTCAAATACCACAAGATAGGCCTGATGATGAAGTTGGAGGAAGTGCGAGGGAACTCGAAGCTGGTTAAAATCATCATCAATATTATCGAAGCAGATGTTAAAACTAACATGCAAATGTTTATCACAATATGTAACTATTATGTAGATGACACGTGTAACAATGATAAAATGGTGTTAAAAAAGTGATATTTCTTGGACGTGAGAAAAACAATAGTTTCCTTGGGTTGCGTTGTTCTGTTCCGTTAGAGTTGGAGATGTGCTATAATTACTTATTCTTTGGTGAAAGTGAGTCTGTTATTTATATACTAACTTAGAAATTAGTAAATGTGTATTGTACAGGTTAAAGTATATATTCATTTGTTACTTAAGTACCAACTAGTTAATCTGCCATATCTGAGGCAGCCCTGTTGCGTGATTGTGCGAGTTGCGCGTATACAAACATACCCGTACGCATACATAGGCACAGACAAATGTCAGATTTAGTTTTTGTATGCCGTATCCACCCTGTGACATAATTGTATAATTTGGCATGTAATTCAGGATAATATTTTTCCACAGCTCCATTTCGTCACAGGTTTTTTTTTCTTCGTGGCATTTTTAAATCACTCGGCAATAATTATTTTGTGAAAAGAGTTATCGGTATGGTTAAATTAATTAATCGACATCCTTTCCAATAAGCGACAATACCAAATAGCAAAATTGGCTAAGCAGGTATACCCACTAAAGTTAAGTATGGAGGGTAATAGGTATTAGAAATGAGAAATAAATAATGTTGATAAAGGGTTTAGCAGCCTTACCGAACAAGAGGTGCCTTTCCCCACGGATGAGGTCAATATTTTAGGTGGTGTACTAGCAGGACCTAAGAATACTCCATGCTTAATATCAGCTCTAGATCTTCTTTTGTTTCAGAGTTATTCAAGATAATGTAAAATATACAGGGTGTCGTTGAAAGTGGCATATTTCGTAAACTGTTCAAGTTAGATCAACCAAACAAAATTGTGTTTGATAACAATAAAATAAACTACAAAATGCATATTTTTAACCTGCATCTTGTCCTTATTTTTCATATTAAAAAAAGGTTTCTTGTTTTCTTTTCCATATTTTTTTTTATTTCACGCGGAGGTACACCTACAAAAAAAATATGCATACATAGCCACTAATGTCCACTGTATACATAAATAAAAATGTTTCCGTAAATCATCGTGCGTCATGCCAAAAAAAATTTTTTTTCAGAAGTAGTCGTTACTGGCATACAAATAAAGTACCAGTGCAGTGTGAACATAAGTTAGTGTGTAGGTATACAATCTCTCGACACTTACCGCACAAAATATCATTGACGTAAATTGACTTATTAATCAATCAATCGAGCCATTTATTTCCAATAGAAGTTACATTAAATTTGTATACATGCATATTTACATAGATTACTTAAATAAATTATTAATAATATTAAAATTATAGCACTGTTTGCAACACTTCAATTAATTAAATTAAATTAAATCATTACATTCTTTAACATAATTATTTTAGTGACTAAATACTATATTTAATTACTATTGAATGTCCATTTCTGGACGAAGGCCTTATTAATACATTTGCTTTATAAAAGAGAGATAAACATTTGACACATAGTATTGTTTTCGACATTTGATTTGTTGCATTTTCTGTTGGAAAATGGAAAAAATTAAGTGTAAGTCTTGTGAAAAAACGTTAAAAAATATATGTGGAAAGAAAAAATGCATACAAACTTGACAAGAGGCTGATTTAAATAGCAAATGCACTAATAAGTCAATTTACGTCAATGATATTTTGTGCGGTAAGTGTCGAGAGATTGTATACATACACACTAACTTATGTTCACACTGCACTGGTACTTTATTTGTATGCCAGTAACGACTACTTCTGAAAAAAAATTTTTTTTTGGCATGACGCACGATGATTTACGGAAACATTTTTATTTATGTATATAGTGGACATTAGTGGCTATGTATGCATATTTTTTTTGTAGGTGTACCTCCGCGTGAAATAAAAAAAAATATGGAAAAAAAAACAAGAAACCTTTTTTATTATGAAAAATAAGGACAAGATGCAGGTTAAAAATATGAATATTGTAGTTTATTTTATTGTTATCAAACACAATTTTGTTTGGTTGATCTAACTTGAACAGTTTACGAAATATGCCACTTTCAACGACACCCTGTATATTTTACATTATCTTGAATAACTCTGAAACAAAAGAAGATCTAGAGCTGATATTAAGCATGGAGTATTCTTAGGTCCTGCTAGTACACCACCTAAAATTTTGACTTCATTCGTGGGGAAAGGCACCTCTTGTTCGGTAAGGCTGCTAAACCCTTTAAACCTTATCCCCTGATCTGTGTAGGCGTCCTGAAAGGACGTCTGTCACCAATGTAATTGAAATTTGAATTTTATTTTCAAGGTTTATTTTCCAGTAATAGGTACTTTTTTGACAGACCACATATACATATGACCACATATACATATGACCACATATATATATGTGTATATATATGTATATATACATGGGTTACTTTTTCACCAGTACAAAAAATCAACATACGTAATAGTAGTCCAAGTTACAGAATACTAGCATTTTTTGTTAGTAGGTACAAAAAAACTGAAATACCAATGTTTTAACTTATCCGCAAACCTAACAGGAAATTTGGACGCATTGCGCATTATCAATGTGCATAACTAGCAAAACACACGAACTGGCAACTATTTATTTAAAACGTCATCGCACGCGGCATGGCGGGTTGGAAAAGCGGCGGCGGTAATGTGCATCGGGTATCAACTTATCATTATGACTTGGCAAAAATATCTTACTAGATCCCAAATCCTCCGTCTTACTTGCACGGGCTTAGGACCGTCAAAATAAAGAATTTTTCTGTGTGTTAAATTTGTCGAATGTTTTAAATTATGTCGGGGAAACGTGATAAAATTACAAAGTAGCACAGAAACTTTCTTTATTGAGGCGTATTTCAAAATTTTAAATCAACTTTATCTACACAAATATCGTTAAGTGCTCTAAAATGCGTCCAGAAACAATAGACAATGACCAGCATTACCCACCATCAGAACTTGGCACATACATAAAGTTAACATTATATACGATTTTTCCGGAGGTTATGAGTTTTAAATTTGGAACAGCTGTCAGATTCAAGTGGGGTGCCTATTCTGGTATCTATAAATATTCAGCCAGTCATCAACACAATAAGTTAATTCAGTATATTTTTTAGTAACAATCGGACGATATTTTCATATCGAGTGACAAGAATAGGGACATCATTCGGTAGTCTATGATTTAAAAAAAATACAGAAATTCAAATCGGTGCCATTCCTGCCTTTTGTTTATTGCCTTACAAGTGAAAAATTGTGAAAAGTTGTAAATACTTTGTGATAATATTGATAATTATTTGATAATGAGTGGCAGTGACTTGGATAACGATATGAGCACTCCGCTGGACATACTCAATGCAGCTATGACAGCAACTAACAACCTGTTGCCGCAAAAGTCGAGAGCCAAGTATGAGAAGGCTCTGTTTCTGAACGCATCTTAGAGCACTTATGATATGTGTAATCAGGCATTACGTACAGTTGCATAAACTACTATTATGTACAATGATTGGAATCAAAAAAACATACCTAATTAATGGAGTCCATTTCTCATGCTTATTAAATAATTTACATGAATGTTTCCTTCGATATTTCCCATCACAAGTTTTCACTTTTAAGTTCATCAAAATGCTCTTATTATTGGACTTGGGCCTCTTCAACGTATACTCGCCGTTTCACCTCACCCCACAAAAAAAGTCACACGGGGTCAAATCTGTTGACCTGGCTGGTCATAACACTGGCATTTTAAAGGCGGGGCACACTTTGTTCAGCGTTAGAGTTTACTCTATACATAAAGCATTTTATCACGCTCACATGATGCTCCAGTACATCATGAATCAAGCGCCGAGCGCCTACTTTACGTATCGAGTAAACGCTAACTTAATCGTTACTTGCCAAATCATGACACTTGCCTTTTTCTTTGGCTTGTTAATCTCACAACCATACTAATATTTATACAATCATATTTTTTCAGTTGAATATTGAAATACAGTTGAAGATTGGGAAGATACTTCAGCGGAAAGAACCTAATGAAAATGTAACGGAACACGTTTCAAGAAAATGGTATTGAACTTGGTGACAAGAAACATTCATATATTTGTAATTAAGTATAATGTTTATATACTATTTAATTTTCGACATTATTATGAGCTGTGTTTTGCCGAATAAATATTGTTACTGAATACAAGTGATGAAAGTGAGCATTTTCTACATGAGTGTCGGTGATCGAAACCGACAAGAGTTAAAGAGGTCTACATTTCAACACCAACATCAAACTATGTTATGCGAATGCATTATGCGAGAAAATATCTGCATACAGTACCAACCAGACTGTGCAGAAATATAGGGGAGAGTGGGGTACAGTGAATAAAGGTGCACTGTGAATATTTTGCATTAGCTTTATTTATCGCTTTAATAATCCGGTATTCTTTTTTCACGAATTTGCTCATCTGTGTGATACTAATATTGGAGTAACTAAATAACGGAAGATACTTTCAATTATACCTGAAAAGTCTTGTTCTTGGTTTTTTTACCTCAAACTAGGAACTGTTCTGTGATTTTTGATTGAAGAGGTAACTTTAGTTCACTTTTTTATAATGAAAATGATTTTAAAGCTATATGTAAATTATATACTTGTGCTGGAAAATGTGTCCTCTAAGGAATAGGTGGGACAATAAGGTATCTAGAAAATTACAAATAAAAATAACACCACTACAACATTTGTAAAAAAAAAGGGATCCACTGTACCCCACTCTCCTCTACTATGAAAATTCAGTCTTGCACTCGCGCAGAAAAATATCACATTCTGTGGAGTGAAGTTCAGGTAGAGTTCTTAAATCTTGCACTATCTTTTTATTGAAAAATGTATTTAAAAATCCAAACTAGGTACTTAATGAATCAAAACAATGTAAATCACTGTATTCCTTTGTTATATTACGTATATTTGGTAAAACTTATTTTCTACTTGTAGTTTTCAATAAAAAGATACTGCAAGATTGTTTACCTTTTTTTAAATATCTAACCAAACCGAGTATAGAATATAGAGCAAGAATATATTATGTATACAGGGTGTGGCCTGTAATAGGAGCAAAAAATGAAACGGTACACTAATTTTTTTGCTATACCAGTTAAAAAACCATGAGTTCAAAAAAACTTTTTAGCTCATTTAGTTTTATGTCCACTGAACTACCAATATGTTTAATCATTAATAAGGTACAATGTTGTGATACCTAGATACATCACTCATAGGTCGTAACTTTAACATACTGTTTCTCCTTAATGAATAACTTTAAAACACTGGGACCTTTTGCGAATAACTAGAGGCAGTCAGAGGAGTCTTCCATTTGATTTTTTGCTCCTGTTACAGGCCACACCCTGTATAAAAACTATAATATGTATGTGTCAACCATTCGGCAACCCATTATCTCGATTACATTGTTAATAGTAGCCCCAAACTTTGGTATTAGGTACTATTCGTCATCTATTTACTGAAGTATTCCTACATGGATATAAAACAATTTGTACATAGCACAGACGTTGATACAAGAACAGACGAGGCGATGAACTTTCGATACTCAACAGATTGAAACCTATGTTTAAGCTATGCATATATTTAGGCCACCAATATTTAAATTTTGCGAATATTAGTTCTCAGCAGAAGAGGACAGAAGAGTAGGTAGGTACTGTAGCCGTGCCATGAGCTGGAAAGTAAAGGATACGTAATTACGTAAGGTTTTACTCGATGCGTGCTACGTGCATTCTATCGTGCTCGCGCTTACAAATAGGAGCGAGCGCGATGGCCTGCTCAACGTATTTAATAAAACCTAATGTTACCGATACTTGTAAAGTCATGGTACGGCTACTGTTTATTATATTTACTGTATCGTTGGCCAGTAAGTTAGGGTTTTCGATCTTTTGCAGGCAACGCTATATAGGCGTGTGGTCCAAACAGCTGTCAGATTCATAGGCACTGAACATAAAATATCGAAATTCTAATTGTATTTGGAGGTAACCGTTATAATGGCGGGACCGGATCCTGAATTCGATCGATTCATATTGCATTATTTAGTACTGAATTTGTACTATTTAGTACCTGTTGTAAAAAAAATTGTACCTCTTCTATTTCAAAGTTATATTCAATCAGTCTGGTCCCGCCATTATAACGTTATAATGGCGGAACCAAATCCTGAATTCGATCGATTCATATTGCATTATTTATTTAGTACTGAATTTGTACTTTTTGGTACCTGTTGTAAAAAAATTAGTACCTCTTCCATTTCAAAATTATACTTCAAACAGTCTGGTCCCGCCATTATAACGCTATAATGGTGGGACCAGGTCCTGAATTCTGTCCATATTCTGTCGATTCATATTGCATTATTTAGTACTGAATTAGTACTATTTGGTATTGATACCTCTTGTAAAAAAAATTAGTACCTCTTCCATTTTAAAATTATATTTCAAATAGTCTGCTTCAAATGATCTGGCGGAACCAGACTATTTCAAATATAATTTTGGAATGAAAGAAGTACAATTTTTTTTACAACAGGTACCAAATAGTACAAATTCAGTAAGTACTAAATAATGCAATATGAATCGACAGAATATGGACAGAATTCAGGACCTGGTTCCGCCATTATAACGTTTTAATAGCGGGACCAGACTATTTGAAGTATAATTTCGAAATGTCTCGCCATTATCGTTATAATTACATTTGGATCGTTACATTTGGAGTTTATTAATTTCATAAATGTATGACGACTAGAAAACGGTCGCCGAACTGAAGATTGGGCCCTAAAACAGGAACTCAAAATGACTGACACTAAACAAAATTACTAGAACTTTGTTCATTTCATCCTTTAGTAGATTGGCTACCAAACCAGCTTCGAAATGGGATTAAAATCCCAATAGGTAACTGGCTTTAAATCGGGACTTATCATTACCGGTTTGTAATCAGGTTTGTACCAAATCCAGATACGAGATGGGAAAGTTACTATAATTCCCATTTGGCAGCCAGCTATCAAATCCGAATACCAAACGGTAAGTACTAAAGGCATTTCATGGGAATTGACTCGGAAACGTTTATTTATTTTAGAAAACATTATTCCTTATGTAATGGTTTTAAGAATAAATAAACCACAAAATATATAGAAAATTCAATTGGCGTATTTATTTTGACAGTTTGTTGGTCCTTACGCCATATCACCGCCCCAGTGTCAGAAAAAAATATTAAAAACCCTCACTGAGGAAGCGGCAGTGTGAACAGCCAACGATCATCTACATATATATATAGGTATATTTGTTAATTTTACTGACATAGGATCTATATCTACTCTTTGTTTAGTGAGCGAGAAAAAAGTCGACAAATCATCCCTTACTCGCCTCCTGTGGAACCAGTAGCCGTACCATGAGCTGCCCCTGCGTTATTAACGCGGACTTACATAGGTGCTTTCTATACGGGTGGCTCGCCCCAAGACACGATTACGGCCGGGATGGAAAGTAAGTCCGCGTTAAAAACGCAGCGGCAGCTTATGGTAAGCACACAGTGCCTGAAAGTATCCTTTCCCTCTCTAGTACGTTTTGTAGATACTAGGTTCAAGAAGTACCCACCTACCTACCTTCAAAAATTTATAATAATACATTCTGTTGCAATGCTATCAGACAAACATCTACAGCTAGGAAAACAGCCACTATCAACCATTTGACCATTGCCGTCGGCTATACTAAATAGGTGGCCAAGAAACAAATACCTACATTCCCGTGAGGTTGGAATACAGAGTCCCTCTAGAAGGTTTTTAAATGTTTCAGAGCGGTCGATAATAGTACATTGTGCATCTAGGGAGGTAAGTACAGTATCACTAACGAGAGTGTTAGAAGCCCGACGCCGTAGGCGGAGGGCTTTTGATGACTCGAGTTAGTAGGTATGCCTCTTACCGATTGTGATGCATACAATGTTTTTTTATAACACTTGCAGACAAAGAATATGTTATGAGACGAAATATTGGTATTCCCTAAGGAATTTCACTTTTCTATTACTCCCACTGCAATATGCACAAGCAATGGCGCGCTTAGAAAGCAAATGTGATGAAAAATGTTGAAACCGCGTAAAATAGTAGGTATTAGCTACTGTAACATGCCTAGGTAGTAGGTACTTCTGAAACATGAACTAAACTCTAGGGGGTCTAACTACACTGCATCCTAATACTCCTGAAACCTCTCTGACAACGGAAATACAGCACCTTGTTTATATGGTATAAAGCATCCGAAAATTGAGCGTCCAGCTGTTCGCCTGTGTCTGGAAAATCTTCGTTGCGTTTGTATTTAAGTAAGTACTCGTACCTAACCTACTTTTAATTGATATCGGACAATCTAATTAGCATCTTATGGGATGGTAGGCGAAAATGTAGGTAAACTTAGACAGGATAACACTATCCTTACATATTATGTAATGTAAAATGTTAGTTGGAGACTAACATAGTAGGTATGTAGGCTAACATTTAGTAATATAAATGTTACTCCAACAAGGTCTAAAATCTAAATGTCCGATAAACCACTAGTACATCATCAGTATCGTAGTTGGTAATAAAGCAAGTCGGCAAATGTCCATCAGATCATTCAATTTGGTCTACTACTACGTGTCTAATGAATATATTTCTTCAATCTTCTAACTCCATAGAACTACCCAAAATACCTACACATTTTATTACTTATTATACTTGAGGCCCTAGCACATCTTGTACAACAATATTGGCAGCAATTTGTGACCTGCTCGCAACTTCTCATCTCTTTTGAATCAATGTAATCAAAAAGGGACGGGTAGCCGCGACAAGGTTCCTGTCATGCACGATATGTGCTAGTGCCGTTGATCAAGTATAATACTATGAATTTCTTAGGTCAATCTATACTCGTAATTATATTGCCACATTGTTCCTAGCGAATAGAGACCCGCTGCGGTAAATACTAGTGTTTTGGGACATAAGTAACTTTCTTGATAACTATTTTATTTACCAGTAAGTAGCTGTACCAAAAAATATAATACTCTAAAGAGTTGTACATAACGGCGACGGATAGGTATTACCCGAAGAGTACGGGAATAACTTCTTTACTACAGCTGTTGTTATATCTGTACAGTTAAAAGTAGGGATTTTAATACCAAACCAACAGTTGGTTTTGCTTCACAAATATACAATACAATATAAAGTCATTTCCTAATTGGCGCCCTCTAGTTAGAACTTAGACCATTTAGAAAAGCTGTTCTTTTAACTGGCGCCATCTAGTTTATTGATGAGTAATGATTGTACAACTGACATTGGGTACTGACGGGAGGTGTAGTAGTGTGCGTTACAGGGTAAAATTACATAATTTTCTAGTTTTTGCATTATTGCGATTTAGAAGAACAGTATTTTGTGCAGGTTGCTATCAATTTGTACATTAGATTTTTTGCTCCTTGCGCGTATCTCAAAACATGTTAACTCTGATCTTCGGTTTAGCAGAAAATGACGAAAATATGGTGTTTGTGCAATTGTAGCGCCATCTTTTAGCAGATAAGCGGCAGGGATAGGGTCGAATCCACCTTAATCTGCTCCAGCAACATTGTGTGTAGTGATTAAAATTAATGTTGGAGCTGAATACAGACAGCATCGCATGTAAAACCACATTATATTTACAATAGGAACAATAGGTTGAGGGTTAATTGCAATGTTTTGATTACGCTTTTACGCAATACTGGGCTTCATCTATAATAAACACTAGGTATAGTATTCGTATATTGGGCATAGTTTAAGTGGACTTGACGTCTGACACCAAAAAGTGAGAGGCGTGAGAACTAAACCAAAACATGTTCCGAAAGGCAATAGTCATGGTTGTTTTGTTTGGTTTGGCTTTAGGCCTATGCTATAAACATCAGTCTATCACTTAGCAATGTATATGAAACACCCGCATTAGTATTGCACTTTATTTATGTCAATGTTACACTCACACGTAAACAAGTCACACACACCTGTGCGTTCTGCACGCGGCGACAAACGTATCCGGTGCGATGAACTTGTCCCTCCCTCCCCTAGTTGAGTGTATGTAGTTGTAGTTCTACTGGGCACTTACATAAATGTGAACAGTGTAAGCAATAATTGTCCTTTTGTGAAAGAAATAAACACTCCAACGCGTAAATATAGCTAGGTTGGTTTTTGGTGTAGGTACTTTTTGCGTTGCGTTAGGCATAAAAAACGAAGTAATCCTATTTAGTAGCGGTTTTTTTTATGTAATGGCACACACCCAAAGGCATGCAGGCGGTTTTAATAGACTGCCATTTATTGCCAAATAACTAAAATATTCCAATATACGGCAATAAAACGAGATTTGAGTGCGCAGCATATACTGTAATTTGCGGTTGTGTTTTAAAAATAGGAATACATTCCGATTCAAAAAGCCATTAAAAGGCTGTCATTCAAACTGTACCAATAAAATTGATGGCCAGTAAACTCGTACTCACAAAGAAAAACAGTTACAAACATGCATAAATGTAGGTTTATGTAAATTTTAGAACCCTAAAGTACCAGAGTCGCACAATGCGTAAGACGTGTAAGAACGTACCTACCTATTTAAACAAATGTTCTCAAAGTGGACCATCCACTACGAGGCTTTTGTCGTTACGTTGGACGGATTAAACAACATTTGCCACGGTCTGGTGGCCGATTATGTCAACAAAACAGACTGGATTCGGCGTGACGCTTG
>JALPQI010031937.1:0-23192 GCA_025490895.1 Thaumatotibia leucotreta
CCGCAGGTTCAACAACAAAGACCGATATATAAGTCTTGCTCTGCAGAGCAATATACAGCTAAGAGCATGTGCGTCAAATCCAATTTCAATAAATAAAGGTTTACCGTTGCGCCAACAGACCGATATATCCTTCATTGGCGTCCAAAATGTATATAATATAAAAAAAAAACTCCGTCAAAATAAGTATGTATAATGGAGAGGTCACAGAGAAATATTTATAAAATAAATAAAAGTTGCTTAGGAGCATTCCATGAAAACATGTCGTAAGCGACACTGTCTTTTCAGTACTTTTGAAAAATTAAATTAGTAAGCTGAGTTACGGCATAATTATAACATATCAAGGCTTTAAGATTGACAGTGTTTCCTAACAGCTAGCATATTTTATTAGGGTAGCTACCATAGTGAGTCATAAGCGACAAAAAGTAGATGTTTTCATGGAATGCTCCCTTATTCATTTTACTCTGTATTCAGACTGCCACATTGTTCGGTACCTAAACCCTAACGAAATAGTCCTTGCTACTAATAATCTATGTAATATAATATTTGTTATCATGAATACTAAACAGGTACTTATGTAGGTAGTTCAGCTATTCAAAAATAATGTTGGTTTTAAACAAGAAAAAATATCATCCCAGTTTTCTACAGAAACAGCTAAATTTCACGCAAAAACCGGTAAGTGGCTGTCAGGACATCTTATTAAGTCCATCATGACATTCATGACTGAATTTGGCGTAGGACTCATATATCAGTCATTGGCATACAAACGGTTAAGCCTCGAAATGAATGTTATCTACAACTCTGGCTTCTAGTCACTATCACTCATATATATGATATATCTCATATCATATATATGAGCGGCAATGGTTCTCAAAAATATCTGAACATATACATACATATACCTACAGTTTATGAGAACCCTGACCTCGCCAATATGGCGACTGTGAATAATAATGATGGCGACTGTACAGGTTATTCATCTAATTCATCCTTAGTAGTTGTCTTATCTAGTAAACAACTTTCTAACCCAACTGGGTCGCGTTTTATAAAGTTACTTTTACAATTTCGCTGTTTGCCTCTCTAACGCACGCACGTATTGGCTTGAAAGAGAGGCAAACAGCAAATTTGTAACTTTATAAAACGCGACACTGATTTTTCAATCCCGAGTCAACATTGCCTGTCAAATAAAGGTTAACCCTGTCCTTTTTGGACAGATGATTTTAGAAAAGGATGGATATCGTTTTAACAAACGGATAGGTTTATTTAGGGATTGAAGAATCAACCCTTAGTGAAAAGTTATTATTTCCCATGAGATTGCTTTTTTTTAACCTTTTTGACGCCACTTCAAATACAAAAGCTGTCACAATCACAAGCCACGTCAGTAAAATGTCAAAACTGAATATGAACCTTATGCACATGCGTGTACGTTTATATTGCTCTGTGGACCAGGACTTATATATCGGTATTTGGCGTTGAACCTGCGGTGCCAATATATCGGTCGTTGGCGGCTAAAAGGTTAATCCAGGAAATAGCAGTTTACTTCACAAAGTTAGAAAGCTGTTTAGGCACTGGTCTCACCACGAGCGAGTGAGCTATGAGCTATTGACTATAAAAAACGAAAAATATACTGGGCGTTTTTTTTAGATTTCCGTTAAATTGCACAGGTTACTTGGGACATTAATAGAAGTTGCTTAGTATATCGGCTTATGTTAATTTGGTAAATATTTTTTTTTGTTTTCATACATAATAATTCTAATGGCAAGTGTGAGAGAACCTTGAATAAGATCATGACTGACGGCACATGTCGAAATAAGTAACATTACGATTAGGCTGCGGCTCCACTGAGGCGGAGAGGAGCGGAGATGTGCAAAATTGACCAATTACATTCTTCAAATTCAAAATTCGAAACACTGTCAAACATTTTATTTTAAAAGATCAAGAATTTAAATAAATTACAAATAAAAACTAAAATGAAAAATAAAGATAAAACTTACACTAAAATAAAAATATACCTAAACAGAATGTAATTGGTCAATTTTGCACAGCACCACTCCTTTCCAAGTAGTTTCCATAGGTACCTAATGCTTGGGAAATAAATGCTATTTGTTATCACTGGTGACAAGTACCTACAGTCGCCATCAAATATATCGTAGATCGTAGCGTCCAGAGCGCTCAAAAATATCTGAACACACCTCTATCTTTATGACAATAAAGACGTGTTCAGATATTTTTGAATGCTAATGCTACGATTTATCTGATCGCGACTGTAACTACTACGCTGCGCATGCTTAGGAATAGTGAGTCTCGTCATCAGTCTCAGGCTACCGACGCGGCTGGTGCCGGCGTACCTGCGCCGCCGGGACGGCGCCGCCGGGGGCGCGGCGGGCGCGGCGGGGGCCGAGCCCGGCGACGAGTGTCCCGCGGGGCATGTCGCGCTGCCCGACCAGGAGCGCAAGGAGACGCTGCGCATGCTGAGGAATAGTGAGTACTCTCTTCGGTCTCTTCACCGTTCAGTACTGATACTGATACTTTAGGTGTTTAAAAACAAATAGTGTTCATGAGAAATGCCTTTGACTAGGATATGGTAACTTTTTCTAAAAAGCTGGATCCTAAAACGGTAGGTGTGCAACTTTTGCAACACTGAAGGAATACTCCTGAATGACCTTAGTGAGATTGGAAATTTGCCGGAAATGCCACATATTCGTCCTAGATTCCGATCCCAGTTATGTCTACTTTGTATTTGATTCCGTATTTTCCATACACACTAGTATGTAATGTTGATGTACATAAGTGAACAGTGTGATGTAAACACACAATGCAGATCTTCCTCCACTAATAACTATACTGATATTTATTTTATAACAGTCTATTTTAAAGTTATTGGCACATCCAACCTATGAGATCCTTCATAAAAAATATTTTTCCCAAATCTTTTTTCCTAATTGAATATGGGTGAATCAACTTTTTTCTATCTGTTAGTGCCATGGTTACGGTCACCTGAGTCACGCTGGTTTTATGCAAAATTATGCTACTTAATTTATGCAAACAGTTATGTAGACAGCCCATTAAGGAAAGGGCTTATTAACGCCAGAAAAATTAATGTTTGCATAGTTTAAATAGCATAATTTTGAATAAAACCAACGTGACTCAGGCTACCGTAACCATGGTAATAATAATAACACTAATAACAAACAGAAAAAAGTTGATTCACCCATATGCAATTTTCCTTATAACTGTTGATCTCCTAATTTTATACAACCTTTGGATTTATATGTTGAGAATATTAAACATACCTAATTCATTTTTCAGGTTTTGCAGAACTAGTAAGCGAACTAAACAAGATGCCAGTCAAAACCGACACCCTAAGGATGAGGAATCGTAAAATGGAGCTAGAAAAACAACTCGCCAAACTCGAAGAGGGGATCAAAGTGTTCTCTCGGCCCAAAGTGTTCGTCAAAATCGGCGAATAGCCCAATTTATCCCACCTTACCCTATCTTTAAGATCGGCGGTTCCAACGTCTACTTTCCTTTTGGTCTCGGCGAATTCAACTTACCCCACCTTACCTTCCCGTCGTGATCGGCGACTATTTAAACTCCCTTATACCTTTATGTACAGCCTGGCAAAAAGAGTAGAAATTAAAAAGTGGCAACATTGTAGTGTCGTCCCGTTTTCTCACGCATATTGCTTTGAAAGGGACGGAACTACGATGTTGCTACTTTTTAATTTCTACTCTTTTTTGCCAAGCTGTAAGGCTGGAATTATGTTTGTAAATTTCACTTATTAAAGTGATGTTATAAGATATGACAAGCTTAGCACATGATTGGTGCGAAATTATGTTTCCGTGAGATCTTCCCGTCTTTTGCTAACTATGTCAATAAAAAAGAGATGAACACAGACATATTGTCGCACCAATCGTACTACGCCTATAGAACATCAGTATCTCGTTCTGGCAAATAATTCCATCCTTTTCCATAAGTTTAACACGTTCGCCTCTGTTTCACTAAGTGCTTATACCGATCGAAATTATCTGATAGAAATCCTATGCCAGTGACACGCATGTGTGATCGAAAAGATTGTACTCCTATGCCGGCGACACAGGACTTGTGTCAAAAACGTTCGTATTTCTATGCCACTGGCATAGGAGTGAGAACTCAATTAACGCTAGTGGCATAAGAATAAGATTACTTTGATCACGTATGTGTGTCACTGGCATAGGAGTACAGTTTTTTCGGTCACATATGCGTGTCATCGAACGTGTTAATTGGCAAATATAAATCCGTCCTAATAGTTTATTGAGATCCGATGCAAAGTCTCAGCCTAATGTATGAAGGATTCAAAAATAAGTCAACAAGTGGAGAGAAGAAAATTGTGGAATTTTTAGTCATGAGACTTTCAAATGCAACTCAAATGCTTTATCCGCTAGCATGAAAATTAAATTTAAAGTAATTGAATTATTGTTTTCACGCTAGCAATTATATTTTAGCCGAGATTGAATTACAAAGCAGAACTGTGTGTGTGAATTTTCAGGCTTTTATAGAACACCTATGTATTTTATCTCTGTTTTTATAGTTGACCGAAGGACAGTATACTAACTCACCTTCATTCTGTAATTCATTTAAAACGTTATGTAAAATTAAAAAGAATCCGTCCTAGTTTCACAATGTCAAATTATAGTGATATGTTAAGTTACTTTATCATTTATGTGTATGTACTTAATTGTTATGTTATTTTGTTTCTTGTAATTAATATAAATGAGGTTTGTTTATGGTTTACAGTGTTTCTATAGCAGTTTTGGTTTAAATACATTATACATACTTTATTTTGTATGTTTTTATTTGTTCCAGTTCCCAAAATAATGTATTTTGAAACTAACCATAAAGTTTACCATAGACAAAGTAACACATATAAGTACAAAGCGCCAAACCTGAGCGCCATTTATTTTGACAAAGATGAAGGCAATATCTATGTAAAGTTGACTGCAAAAGTCCATACTCAATTTATGGATTAATTCATGAACTGGTTACTCTTTTGCAATCAATAGTACCAAATTTAACAGTAATGACAGACGACTAAATTATCAGACATTTGAATGAATAATATTGAATATGGTTGTTTCAAAAATATGTGAATTTGGGAACATAATAGAATGAACAATTTGTTTAGCGTTGAAGAAATAATAAATGGCTGTAAGCAACAAAAGTTTATTAAATCTGTTGACTAGCTATATTACACATTTCGGTTCACATTAGTATTTGTACGATTTTTCTATTGATATCTAAATACCAAACAGTTTGTGGCAGATTGAAAATAGAGTTGTTAAGTTCTCATAACCTTTTCGACACCATAAACACGAAATCACTCGGATGCCATGTCACTGAAGTGTGAAAACTGAATTTGAACTTTACGTTCATGCGTGTAGGTCTAAATTGCTCTGTTGATTGTGACTGATTAATTAGTCTTTAACCTTTTGGACGCCAAAGACTGATATATTGGCACCGCAGGTTCAACAACAAAGACCGATATATAAGTCTTGCTCTGCAGAGCAATATACAGCTAAGAGCATGTGCGTCAAATCCAATTTCAATAAATAAAGGTTTACCGTTGCGCCAACAGACCGATATATCCTTCATTGGCGTCCAAAATGTATATAATATAAAAAAAAACTCCGTCAAAATAAGTATGTATAATGGAGAGGTCACAGAGAAATATTTATAAAATAAATAAAAGTTGCTTAGGAGCATTCCATGAAAACATGTCGTAAGCGACACTGTCTTTTCAGTACTTTTGAAAAATTAAATTAGTAAGCTGAGTTACGGCATAATTATAACATATCAAGGCTTTAAGATTGACAGTGTTTCCTAACAGCTAGCATATTTTATTAGGGTAGCTACCATAGTGAGTCATAAGCGACAAAAAGTAGATGTTTTCATGGAATGCTCCCTTATTCATTTTACTCTGTATTCAGACTGCCACATTGTTCGGTACCTAAACCCTAACGAAATAGTCCTTGCTACTAATAATCTATGTAATATAATATTTGTTATCATGAATACTAAACAGGTACTTATGTAGGTAGTTCAGCTATTCAAAAATAATGTTGGTTTTAAACAAGAAAAAATATCATCCCAGTTTTCTACAGAAACAGCTAAATTTCACGCAAAACCGGTAAGTGGCTGTCAGGACATCTTATTAAGTCCATCATGACATTCATGACTGAATTTGGCGTAGGACTCATATATCAGTCATTGGCATACAAACGGTTAAGCCTCGAAATGAATGTTATCTACAACTCTGGCTTCTAGTCACTATCACTCATATATATGATATATCTCATATCATATATATGAGCGGCAATGGTTCTCAAAAATATCTGAACATATACATACATATACCTACAGTTTATGAGAACCCTGACCTCGCCAATATGGCGACTGTGAATAATAATGATGGCGACTGTACAGGTTATTCATCTAATTCATCCTTAGTAGTTGTCTTATCTAGTAAACAACTTTCTAACCCAACTGGGTCGCGTTTTATAAAGTTACTTTTACAATTTCGCTGTTTGCCTCTCTAACGCACGCACGTATTGGCTTGAAAGAGAGGCAAACAGCAAATTTGTAACTTTATAAAACGCGACACTGATTTTTCAATCCCGAGTCAACATTGCCTGTCAAATAAAGGTTAACCCTGTCCTTTTTGGACAGATGATTTTAGAAAAGGATGGATATCGTTTTAACAAACGGATAGGTTTATTTAGGGATTGAAGAATCAACCCTTAGTGAAAAGTTATTATTTCCCATGAGATTGCTTTTTTTTAACCTTTTTGACGCCACTTCAAATACAAAAGCTGTCACAATCACAAGCCACGTCAGTAAAATGTCAAAACTGAATATGAACCTTATGCACATGCGTGTACGTTTATATTGCTCTGTGGACCAGGACTTATATATCGGTATTTGGCGTTGAACCTGCGGTGCCAATATATCGGTCGTTGGCGGCTAAAAGGTTAATCCAGGAAATAGCAGTTTACTTCACAAAGTTAGAAAGCTGTTTAGGCACTGGTCTCACCACGAGCGAGTGAGCTATGAGCTATTGACTATAAAAAACGAAAAATATACTGGGCGTTTTTTTTAGATTTCCGTTAAATTGCACAGGTTACTTGGGACATTAATAGAAGTTGCTTAGTATATCGGCTTATGTTAATTTGGTAAATATTTTTTTTTGTTTTCATACATAATAATTCTAATGGCAAGTGTGAGAGAACCTTGAATAAGATCATGACTGACGGCACATGTCGAAATAAGTAACATTACGATTAGGCTGCGGCTCCACTGAGGCGGAGAGGAGCGGAGATGTGCAAAATTGACCAATTACATTCTTCAAATTCAAAATTCGAAACACTGTCAAACATTTTATTTTAAAAGATCAAGAATTTAAATAAATTACAAATAAAAACTAAAATGAAAAATAAAGATAAAACTTACACTAAAATAAAAATATACCTAAACAGAATGTAATTGGTCAATTTTGCACAGCACCACTCCTTTCCAAGTAGTTTCCATAGGTACCTAATGCTTGGGAAATAAATGCTATTTGTTATCACTGGTGACAAGTACCTACAGTCGCCATCAAATATATCGTAGATCGTAGCGTCCAGAGCGCTCAAAAATATCTGAACACACCTCTATCTTTATGACAATAAAGACGTGTTCAGATATTTTTGAATGCTAATGCTACGATTTATCTGATCGCGACTGTAACTACTACGCTGCGCATGCTTAGGAATAGTGAGTCTCGTCATCAGTCTCAGGCTACCGACGCGGCTGGTGCCGGCGTACCTGCGCCGCCGGGACGGCGCCGCCGGGGGCGCGGCGGGCGCGGCGGGGGCCGAGCCCGGCGACGAGTGTCCCGCGGGGCATGTCGCGCTGCCCGACCAGGAGCGCAAGGAGACGCTGCGCATGCTGAGGAATAGTGAGTACTCTCTTCGGTCTCTTCACCGTTCAGTACTGATACTGATACTTTAGGTGTTTAAAAACAAATAGTGTTCATGAGAAATGCCTTTGACTAGGATATGGTAACTTTTTCTAAAAAGCTGGATCCTAAAACGGTAGGTGTGCAACTTTTGCAACACTGAAGGAATACTCCTGAATGACCTTAGTGAGATTGGAAATTTGCCGGAAATGCCACATATTCGTCCTAGATTCCGATCCCAGTTATGTCTACTTTGTATTTGATTCCGTATTTTCCATACACACTAGTATGTAATGTTGATGTACATAAGTGAACAGTGTGATGTAAACACACAATGCAGATCTTCCTCCACTAATAACTATACTGATATTTATTTTATAACAGTCTATTTTAAAGTTATTGGCACATCCAACCTATGAGATCCTTCATAAAAAATATTTTTCCCAAATCTTTTTTCCTAATTGAATATGGGTGAATCAACTTTTTTCTATCTGTTAGTGCCATGGTTACGGTCACCTGAGTCACGCTGGTTTTATGCAAAATTATGCTACTTAATTTATGCAAACAGTTATGTAGACAGCCCATTAAGGAAAGGGCTTATTAACGCCAGAAAAAATAATGTTTGCATAGTTTAAATAGCATAATTTTGAATAAAACCAACGTGACTCAGGCTACCGTAACCATGGTAATAATAATAACACTAATAACAAACAGAAAAAAGTTGATTCACCCATATGCAATTTTCCTTATAACTGTTGATCTCCTAATTTTATACAACCTTTGGATTTATATGTTGAGAATATTAAACATAATTCATTTTTCAGGTTTTGCAGAACTAGTAAGCGAACTAAACAAGATGCCAGTCAAAACCGACACCCTAAGGATGAGGAATCGTAAAATGGAGCTAGAAAAACAACTCGCCAAACTCGAAGAGGGGATCAAAGTGTTCTCTCGGCCCAAAGTGTTCGTCAAAATCGGCGAGTAGCCCAATTTATCCCACCTTACCCTATCTTTAAGATCGGCGGTTCCAACGTCTACTTTCCTTTTGGTCTCGGCGAATTCAACTTACCCCACCTTACCTTCCCGTCGTGATCGGCGACTATTTAAACTCCCTTATACCTTTATGTACAGCCTGGCAAAAAGAGTAGAAATTAAATAGTGGCAACATTGTAGTGTCGTCCCGTTTTCTCACGCATATTGCTTTGAAA
Organism: Thaumatotibia leucotreta; assembly: GCA_025490895.1. NCBI lineage: Eukaryota > Metazoa > Arthropoda > Insecta > Lepidoptera > Tortricidae > Thaumatotibia > Thaumatotibia leucotreta. The sequence goes on from JALPQI010031937.1 coordinate 9,178, forward strand.
GGGACGGAACTACGATGTTGCTACTTTTTAATTTCTACTCTTTTTTGCCAAGCTGTAAGGCTGGAATTATGTTTGTAAATTTCACTTATTAAAGTGATGTTATAAGATATGACAAGCTTAGCACATGATTGGTGCGAAATTATGTTTCCGTGAGATCTTCCCGTCTTTTGCTAACTATGTCAATAAAAAAGAGATGAACACAGACATATTGTCGCACCAATCGTACTACGCCTATAGAACATCAGTATCTCGTTCTGGCAAATAATTCCATCCTTTTCCATAAATTTAACACGTTCGCCTCTGTTTCACTAAGTGCTTATACCGATCGAAATTATCTGATAGAAATCCTATGCCAGTGACACGCATGTGTGATCGAAAAGATTGTACTCCTATGCCGGCGACACAGGACTTGTGTCAAAAACGTTCGTATTTCTATGCCACTGGCATAGGAGTGAGAACTCGATTAACGCTAGTGGCATAAGAATAAGATTACTTTGATCACGTATGTGTGTCACTGGCATAGGAGTACAGTTTTTTCGGTCACATATGCGTGTCATCGAACGTGTTAATTGGCAAATATAAATCCGTCCTAATAGTTTATTGAGATCCGATGCAAAGTCTCAGCCTAATGTATGAAGGATTCAAAAATAAGTCAACAAGTGGAGAGAAGAAAATTGTGGAATTTTTAGTCATGAGACTTTCAAATGCAACTCAAATGCTTTATCCGCTAGCATGAAAATTAAATTTAAAGTAATTGAATTATTGTTTTCACGCTAGCAATTATATTTTAGCCGAGATTGAATTACAAAGCAGAACTGTGTGTGTGAATTTCAGGCTTTTATAGAACACCTATGTATTTTATCTCTGTTTTTATAGTTGACCGAAGGACAGTATACTAACTCACCTTCATTCTGTAATTCATTTAAAACGTTATGTAAAATTAAAAAGAATCCGTCCTAGTTTCACAATGTCAAATTATAGTGATATGTTAAGTTACTTTATCATTTATGTGTATGTACTTAATTGTTATGTTATTTTGTTCTTTGTAATTAATATAAATGAGGTTTGTTTATGGTTTACAGTGTTTCTATAGCAGTTTTGGTTTAAATACATTATACATACTTTATTTTGTATGTTTTTATTTGTTCCCAAAATAATGTATTTTGAAACTAACCATAAAGTTTACCATAGACAAAGTAACACATATAAGTACAAAGCGCCAAACCTGAGCGCCATTTATTTTGACAAAGATGAAGGCAATATCTATGTAAAGTTGACTGCAAAAGTCCATACTCAATTTATGGATTAATTCATGAACTGGTTACTCTTTTGCAATCAATAGTACCAAATTTAACAGTAATGACAGACGACTAAATTATCAGACATTTGAATGAATAATATTGAATATGGTTGTTTCAAAAATATGTGAATTTGGGAACATAATAGAATGAACAATTTGTTTAGCGTTGAAGAAATAATAAATGGCTGTAAGCAACAAAAGTTTATTAAATCTGTTGACTAGCTATATTACACATTTCGGTTCACATTAGTATTTGTACGATTTTTCTATTGATATCTAAATACCAAACAGTTTGTGGCAGATTGAAAATAGAGTTGTTAAGTTCTCATAACCTTTTCGACACCATAAACACGAAATCACTCGGATGCCATGTCACTGAAGTGTGAAAACTGAATTTGAACTTTACGTTCATGCGTGTAGGTCTAAATTGCTCTGTTGATTGTGACTGATTAATTAGTCTTTAACCTTTTGGACGCCAAAGACTGATATATTGGCACCATAGGTTCAACAACAAAGACCGATATATAAGTCTTGCTCTGCAGAGCAATATACAGCTAAGAGCATGTGCGTCAAATCCAATTTCAATAAATAAAGGTTTACCGTTGCGCCAACAGACCGATATATCCTTCATTGGCGTCCAAAATGTATATAATATAAAAAAAAAAACTCCGTCAAAATAAGTATGTATAATGGAGAGGTCACAGAGAAATATTTATAAAATAAATAAAAGTTGCTTAGGAGCATTCCATGAAAACATGTCGTAAGCGACACTGTCTTTTCAGTACTTTTGAAAAATTAAATTAGTAAGCTGAGTTACGGCATAATTATAACATATCAAGGCTTTAAGATTGACAGTGTTTCCTAACAGCTAGCATATTTTATTAGGGTAGCTACCATAGTGAGTCATAAGCGACAAAAAGTAGATGTTTTCATGGAATGCTCCCTTATTCATTTTACTCTGTATTCAGACTGCCACATTGTTCGGTACCTAAACCCTAACGAAATAGTCCTTGCTACTAATAATTTATGTAATATAATATTTGTTATCATGAATACTAAACAGGTACTTATGTAGGTAGTTCAGCTATTCAAAAATAATGTTGGTTTTAAACAAGAAAAAATATCATCCCAGTTTTCTACAGAAACAGCTAAATTTCACGCAAAACCGGTAAGTGGCTGTCAGGACATCTTATTAAGTCCATCATGACATTCATGACTGAATTTGGCGTAGGACTCATATATCAATCATTGGCATACAAACGGTTAAGCCTCGAAATGAGTGTTATCTACAACTCTGGCTTCTAGTCACTATCACTCATATATATGATATATCTCATATCATATATATGAGCGGCAATGGTTCTCAAAAATATCTGAACATATACATACATACACCTACAGTTTATGAGAACCCTGACCTCGCCAATATGGCGACTGTGAATAATAATGATGGCGACTGTACAGGTTATTCATCTAATTCATCCTTAGTAGTTGTCTTATCTAGTAAACAACTTTCTAACCCAACTGGGTCGCGTTTTATAAAGTTACTTTTACAATTTCGCTGTTTGCCTCTCTAACGCACGCACGTATTGGCTTGAAAGAGAGGCAAACAGCAAATTTGTAACTTTATGAAACGCGACACTGATTTTTCAATCCCGAGTCAACATTGCCTGTCAAATAAAGGTTAACCCTGTCCTTTTTGGACAGATGATTTTAGAAAAGGATGGATATCGTTTTAACAAACGGATAGGTTTATTTAGGGATTGAAGAATCAACCCTTAGTGAAAAGTTATTATTTCCCATGAGATTGCTTTTTTTTAACCTTTTTGACGCCACTTCAAATACAAAAGCTGTCACAATCACAAGCCACGTCAGTAAAATGTCAAAACTGAATATGAACCTTATGCACATGCGTGTACGTTTATATTGCTCTGTGGACCAGGACTTATATATCGGTATTTGGCGTTGAACCTGCGGTGCCAATATATCGGTCGTTGGCGGCTAAAAGGTTAATCCAGGAAATAGCAGTTTACTTCACAAAGTTAGAAAGCTTTTTAGGCACTGGTCTCACCACGAGCGAGTGAGCTATGAGCTATTGACTATAAAAAACGAAAAATATACTGGGCGTTTTTTTAGATTTCCGTTAAATTGCACAGGTTACTTGGGACATTAATAGAAGTTGCTTAGTATATCGGCTTATGTTAATTTGGTAAATATTTTTTTTTGTTTTCATACATAATAATTCTAATGGCAAGTGTGAGAGAACCTTGAATAAGATCATGACTGACGGCACATGTCGAAATAAGTAACATTACGATTAGGCTGCGGCTCCACTGAGGCGGAGAGGAGCGGAGATGTGCAAAATTGACCAATTACATTCTTCAAATTAAAATTCGAAACACTGTCAAACATTTTATTTTAAAAGATCAAGAATTTAAATAAATTACAAATAAAAACTAAAATGAAAAATAAAGATAAAACTTACACTAAAATAAAAATATACCTAAACAGAATGTAATTGGTCAATTTTGCACAGCACCACTCCTTTCCAAGTAGTTTCCATAGGTACCTAATGCTTGGGAAATAAATGCTATTTGTTATCACTGGTGACAAGTACCTACAGTCGCCATCAAATATATCGTAGATCGTGGCGTCCAGAGCGCTCAAAAATATCTGAACACACCTCTATCTTTATGACAATAAAGACGTGTTCAGATATTTTTGAATGCTAATGCTACGATTTATCTGATCGCGACTGTAACTACTACGCTGCGCATGCTTAGGAATAGTGAGTCTCGTCATCAGTCTCAGGCTACCGACGCGGCTGGTGCCGGCGTACCTGCGCCGCCGGGACGGCGCCGCCGGGGGCGCGGCGGGCGCGGCGGGGGCCGAGCCCGGCGACGAGTGTCCCGCGGGGCATGTCGCGCTGCCCGACCAGGAGCGCAAGGAGACGCTGCGCATGCTGAGGAATAGTGAGTACTCTCTTCGGTCTCTTCACCGTTCAGTACTGATACTGATACTTTAGGTGTTTAAAAACAAATAGTGTTCATGAGAAATGCCTTTGACTAGGATATGGTAACTTTTTCTAAAAAGCTGGATCCTAAAACGGTAGGTGTGCAACTTTTGCAACACTGAAGGAATACTCCTGAATGACCTTAGTGAGATTGGAAATTTGCCGGAAATGCCACATATTCGTCCTAGATTCCGATCCCAGTTATGTCTACTTTGTATTTGATTCCGTATTTTCCATACACACTAGTATGTAATGTTGATGTACATAAGTGAACAGTGTGATGTAAACACACAATGCAGATCTTCCTCCACTAATAACTATACTGATATTTATTTTATAACAGTCTATTTTAAAGTTATTGGCACATCCAACCTATGAGATCCTTCATAAAAAATATTTTTCCCAAATCTTTTTTCCTAATTGAATATGGGTGAATCAACTTTTTTCTATCTGTTAGTGCCATGGTTACGGTCACCTGAGTCACGCTGGTTTTATGCAAAATTATGCTACTTAATTTATGCAAACAGTTATGTAGACAGCCCATTAAGGAAAGGGCTTATTAACGCCAGAAAAATTAATGTTTGCATAGTTTAAATAGCATAATTTTGAATAAAACCAACGTGACTCAGGCTACCGTAACCATGGTAATAATAATAACACTAATAACAAACAGAAAAAAGTTGATTCACCCATATGCAATTTTCCTTATAACTGTTGATCTCCTAATTTTATACAACCTTTGGATTTATATGTTGAGAATATTAAACATACCTAATTCATTTTTCAGGTTTTGCAGAACTAGTAAGCGAACTAAACAAGATGCCAGTCAAAACCGACACCCTAAGGATGAGGAATCGTAAAATGGAGCTAGAAAAACAACTCGCCAAACTCGAAGAGGGGATCAAAGTGTTCTCTCGGCCCAAAGTGTTCGTCAAAATCGGCGAATAGCCCAATTTATCCCACCTTACCCTATCTTTAAGATCGGCGGTTCCAACGTCTACTTTCCTTTTGGTCTCGGCGAATTCAACTTACCCCACCTTACCTTCCCGTCGTGATCGGCGACTATTTAAACTCCCTTATACCTTTATGTACAGCCTGGCAAAAAGAGTAGAAATTAAAAAGTGGCAACATTGTAGTGTCGTCCCGTTTTCTCACGCATATTGCTTTGAAAGGGACGGAACTACGATGTTGCTACTTTTTAATTTCTACTCTTTTTTGCCAAGCTGTAAGGCTGGAATTATGTTTGTAAATTTCACTTATTAAAGTGATGTTATAAGATATGACAAGCTTAGCACATGATTGGTGCGAAATTATGTTTCCGTGAGATCTTCCCGTCTTTTGCTAACTATGTCAATAAAAAAGAGATGAACACAGACATATTGTCGCACCAATCGTACTACGCCTATAGAACATCAGTATCTCGTTCTGGCAAATAATTCCATCCTTTTCCATAAGTTTAACACGTTCGCCTCTGTTTCACTAAGTGCTTATACCGATCGAAATTATCTGATAGAAATCCTATGCCAGTGACACGCATGTGTGATCGAAAAGATTGTACTCCTATGCCGGCGACACAGGACTTGTGTCAAAAACGTTCGTATTTCTATGCCACTGGCATAGGAGTGAGAACTCAATTAACGCTAGTGGCATAAGAATAAGATTACTTTGATCACGTATGTGTGTCACTGGCATAGGAGTACAGTTTTTTCGGTCACATATGCGTGTCATCGAACGTGTTAATTGGCAAATATAAATCCGTCCTAATAGTTTATTGAGATCCGATGCAAAGTCTCAGCCTAATGTATGAAGGATTCAAAAATAAGTCAACAAGTGGAGAGAAGAAAATTGTGGAATTTTTAGTCATGAGACTTTCAAATGCAACTCAAATGCTTTATCCGCTAGCATGAAAATTAAATTTAAAGTAATTGAATTATTGTTTTCACGCTAGCAATTATATTTTAGCCGAGATTGAATTACAAAGCAGAACTGTGTGTGTGAATTTTCAGGCTTTTATAGAACACCTATGTATTTTATCTCTGTTTTTATAGTTGACCGAAGGACAGTATACTAACTCACCTTCATTCTGTAATTCATTTAAAACGTTATGTAAAATTAAAAAGAATCCGTCCTAGTTTCACAATGTCAAATTATAGTGATATGTTAAGTTACTTTATCATTTATGTGTATGTACTTAATTGTTATGTTATTTTGTTTCTTGTAATTAATATAAATGAGGTTTGTTTATGGTTTACAGTGTTTCTATAGCAGTTTTGGTTTAAATACATTATACATACTTTATTTTGTATGTTTTTATTTGTTCCAGTTCCCAAAATAATGTATTTTGAAACTAACCATAAAGTTTACCATAGACAAAGTAACACATATAAGTACAAAGCGCCAAACCTGAGCGCCATTTATTTTGACAAAGATGAAGGCAATATCTATGTAAAGTTGACTGCAAAAGTCCATACTCAATTTATGGATTAATTCATGAACTGGTTACTCTTTTGCAATCAATAGTACCAAATTTAACAGTAATGACAGACGACTAAATTATCAGACATTTGAATGAATAATATTGAATATGGTTGTTTCAAAAATATGTGAATTTGGGAACATAATAGAATGAACAATTTGTTTAGCGTTGAAGAAATAATAAATGGCTGTAAGCAACAAAAGTTTATTAAATCTGTTGACTAGCTATATTACACATTTCGGTTCACATTAGTATTTGTACGATTTTTCTATTGATATCTAAATACCAAACAGTTTGTGGCAGATTGAAAATAGAGTTGTTAAGTTCTCATAACCTTTTCGACACCATAAACACGAAATCACTCGGATGCCATGTCACTGAAGTGTGAAAACTGAATTTGAACTTTACGTTCATGCGTGTAGGTCTAAATTGCTCTGTTGATTGTGACTGATTAATTAGTCTTTAACCTTTTGGACGCCAAAGACTGATATATTGGCACCGCAGGTTCAACAACAAAGACCGATATATAAGTCTTGCTCTGCAGAGCAATATACAGCTAAGAGCATGTGCGTCAAATCCAATTTCAATAAATAAAGGTTTACCGTTGCGCCAACAGACCGATATATCCTTCATTGGCGTCCAAAATGTATATAATATAAAAAAAAACTCCGTCAAAATAAGTATGTATAATGGAGAGGTCACAGAGAAATATTTATAAAATAAATAAAAGTTGCTTAGGAGCATTCCATGAAAACATGTCGTAAGCGACACTGTCTTTTCAGTACTTTTGAAAAATTAAATTAGTAAGCTGAGTTACGGCATAATTATAACATATCAAGGCTTTAAGATTGACAGTGTTTCCTAACAGCTAGCATATTTTATTAGGGTAGCTACCATAGTGAGTCATAAGCGACAAAAAGTAGATGTTTTCATGGAATGCTCCCTTATTCATTTTACTCTGTATTCAGACTGCCACATTGTTCGGTACCTAAACCCTAACGAAATAGTCCTTGCTACTAATAATCTATGTAATATAATATTTGTTATCATGAATACTAAACAGGTACTTATGTAGGTAGTTCAGCTATTCAAAAATAATGTTGGTTTTAAACAAGAAAAAATATCATCCCAGTTTTCTACAGAAACAGCTAAATTTCACGCAAAACCGGTAAGTGGCTGTCAGGACATCTTATTAAGTCCATCATGACATTCATGACTGAATTTGGCGTAGGACTCATATATCAGTCATTGGCATACAAACGGTTAAGCCTCGAAATGAATGTTATCTACAACTCTGGCTTCTAGTCACTATCACTCATATATATGATATATCTCATATCATATATATGAGCGGCAATGGTTCTCAAAAATATCTGAACATATACATACATATACCTACAGTTTATGAGAACCCTGACCTCGCCAATATGGCGACTGTGAATAATAATGATGGCGACTGTACAGGTTATTCATCTAATTCATCCTTAGTAGTTGTCTTATCTAGTAAACAACTTTCTAACCCAACTGGGTCGCGTTTTATAAAGTTACTTTTACAATTTCGCTGTTTGCCTCTCTAACGCACGCACGTATTGGCTTGAAAGAGAGGCAAACAGCAAATTTGTAACTTTATAAAACGCGACACTGATTTTTCAATCCCGAGTCAACATTGCCTGTCAAATAAAGGTTAACCCTGTCCTTTTTGGACAGATGATTTTAGAAAAGGATGGATATCGTTTTAACAAACGGATAGGTTTATTTAGGGATTGAAGAATCAACCCTTAGTGAAAAGTTATTATTTCCCATGAGATTGCTTTTTTTTAACCTTTTTGACGCCACTTCAAATACAAAAGCTGTCACAATCACAAGCCACGTCAGTAAAATGTCAAAACTGAATATGAACCTTATGCACATGCGTGTACGTTTATATTGCTCTGTGGACCAGGACTTATATATCGGTATTTGGCGTTGAACCTGCGGTGCCAATATATCGGTCGTTGGCGGCTAAAAGGTTAATCCAGGAAATAGCAGTTTACTTCACAAAGTTAGAAAGCTGTTTAGGCACTGGTCTCACCACGAGCGAGTGAGCTATGAGCTATTGACTATAAAAAACGAAAAATATACTGGGCGTTTTTTTTAGATTTCCGTTAAATTGCACAGGTTACTTGGGACATTAATAGAAGTTGCTTAGTATATCGGCTTATGTTAATTTGGTAAATATTTTTTTTTGTTTTCATACATAATAATTCTAATGGCAAGTGTGAGAGAACCTTGAATAAGATCATGACTGACGGCACATGTCGAAATAAGTAACATTACGATTAGGCTGCGGCTCCACTGAGGCGGAGAGGAGCGGAGATGTGCAAAATTGACCAATTACATTCTTCAAATTCAAAATTCGAAACACTGTCAAACATTTTATTTTAAAAGATCAAGAATTTAAATAAATTACAAATAAAAACTAAAATGAAAAATAAAGATAAAACTTACACTAAAATAAAAATATACCTAAACAGAATGTAATTGGTCAATTTTGCACAGCACCACTCCTTTCCAAGTAGTTTCCATAGGTACCTAATGCTTGGGAAATAAATGCTATTTGTTATCACTGGTGACAAGTACCTACAGTCGCCATCAAATATATCGTAGATCGTAGCGTCCAGAGCGCTCAAAAATATCTGAACACACCTCTATCTTTATGACAATAAAGACGTGTTCAGATATTTTTGAATGCTAATGCTACGATTTATCTGATCGCGACTGTAACTACTACGCTGCGCATGCTTAGGAATAGTGAGTCTCGTCATCAGTCTCAGGCTACCGACGCGGCTGGTGCCGGCGTACCTGCGCCGCCGGGACGGCGCCGCCGGGGGCGCGGCGGGCGCGGCGGGGGCCGAGCCCGGCGACGAGTGTCCCGCGGGGCATGTCGCGCTGCCCGACCAGGAGCGCAAGGAGACGCTGCGCATGCTGAGGAATAGTGAGTACTCTCTTCGGTCTCTTCACCGTTCAGTACTGATACTGATACTTTAGGTGTTTAAAAACAAATAGTGTTCATGAGAAATGCCTTTGACTAGGATATGGTAACTTTTTCTAAAAAGCTGGATCCTAAAACGGTAGGTGTGCAACTTTTGCAACACTGAAGGAATACTCCTGAATGACCTTAGTGAGATTGGAAATTTGCCGGAAATGCCACATATTCGTCCTAGATTCCGATCCCAGTTATGTCTACTTTGTATTTGATTCCGTATTTTCCATACACACTAGTATGTAATGTTGATGTACATAAGTGAACAGTGTGATGTAAACACACAATGCAGATCTTCCTCCACTAATAACTATACTGATATTTATTTTATAACAGTCTATTTTAAAGTTATTGGCACATCCAACCTATGAGATCCTTCATAAAAAATATTTTTCCCAAATCTTTTTTCCTAATTGAATATGGGTGAATCAACTTTTTTCTATCTGTTAGTGCCATGGTTACGGTCACCTGAGTCACGCTGGTTTTATGCAAAATTATGCTACTTAATTTATGCAAACAGTTATGTAGACAGCCCATTAAGGAAAGGGCTTATTAACGCCAGAAAAATTAATGTTTGCATAGTTTAAATAGCATAATTTTGAATAAAACCAACGTGACTCAGGCTACCGTAACCATGGTAATAATAATAACACTAATAACAAACAGAAAAAAGTTGATTCACCCATATGCAATTTTCCTTATAACTGTTGATCTCCTAATTTTATACAACCTTTGGATTTATATGTTGAGAATATTAAACATACCTAATTCATTTTTCAGGTTTTGCAGAACTAGTAAGCGAACTAAACAAGATGCCAGTCAAAACCGACACCCTAAGGATGAGGAATCGTAAAATGGAGCTAGAAAAACAACTCGCCAAACTCGAAGAGGGGATCAAAGTGTTCTCTCGGCCCAAAGTGTTCGTCAAAATCGGCGAATAGCCCAATTTATCCCACCTTACCCTATCTTTAAGATCGGCGGTTCCAACGTCTACTTTCCTTTTGGTCTCGGCGAATTCAACTTACCCCACCTTACCTTCCCGTCGTGATCGGCGACTATTTAAACTCCCTTATACCTTTATGTACAGCCTGGCAAAAAGAGTAGAAATTAAAAAGTGGCAACATTGTAGTGTCGTCCCGTTTTCTCACGCATATTGCTTTGAAAGGGACGGAACTACGATGTTGCTACTTTTTAATTTCTACTCTTTTTTGCCAAGCTGTAAGGCTGGAATTATGTTTGTAAATTTCACTTATTAAAGTGATGTTATAAGATATGACAAGCTTAGCACATGATTGGTGCGAAATTATGTTTCCGTGAGATCTTCCCGTCTTTTGCTAACTATGTCAATAAAAAAGAGATGAACACAGACATATTGTCGCACCAATCGTACTACGCCTATAGAACATCAGTATCTCGTTCTGGCAAATAATTCCATCCTTTTCCATAAGTTTAACACGTTCGCCTCTGTTTCACTAAGTGCTTATACCGATCGAAATTATCTGATAGAAATCCTATGCCAGTGACACGCATGTGTGATCGAAAAGATTGTACTCCTATGCCGGCGACACAGGACTTGTGTCAAAAACGTTCGTATTTCTATGCCACTGGCATAGGAGTGAGAACTCAATTAACGCTAGTGGCATAAGAATAAGATTACTTTGATCACGTATGTGTGTCACTGGCATAGGAGTACAGTTTTTTTCGGTCACATATGCGTGTCATCGAACGTGTTAATTGGCAAATATAAATCCGTCCTAATAGTTTATTGAGATCCGATGCAAAGTCTCAGCCTAATGTATGAAGGATTCAAAAATAAGTCAACAAGTGGAGAGAAGAAAATTGTGGAATTTTTAGTCATGAGACTTTCAAATGCAACTCAAATGCTTTATCCGCTAGCATGAAAATTAAATTTAAAGTAATTGAATTATTGTTTTCACGCTAGCAATTATATTTTAGCCGAGATTGAATTACAAAGCAGAACTGTGTGTGTGAATTTTCAGGCTTTTATAGAACACCTATGTATTTTATCTCTGTTTTTATAGTTGACCGAAGGACAGTATACTAACTCACCTTCATTCTGTAATTCATTTAAAACGTTATGTAAAATTAAAAAGAATCCGTCCTAGTTTCACAATGTCAAATTATAGTGATATGTTAAGTTACTTTATCATTTATGTGTATGTACTTAATTGTTATGTTATTTTGTTTCTTGTAATTAATATAAATGAGGTTTGTTTATGGTTTACAGTGTTTCTATAGCAGTTTTGGTTTAAATACATTATACATACTTTATTTTGTATGTTTTTATTTGTTCCAGTTCCCAAAATAATGTATTTTGAAACTAACCATAAAGTTTACCATAGACAAAGTAACACATATAAGTACAAAGCGCCAAACCTGAGCGCCATTTATTTTGACAAAGATGAAGGCAATATCTATGTAAAGTTGACTGCAAAAGTCCATACTCAATTTATGGATTAATTCATGAACTGGTTACTCTTTTGCAATCAATAGTACCAAATTTAACAGTAATGACAGACGACTAAATTATCAGACATTTGAATGAATAATATTGAATATGGTTGTTTCAAAAATATGTGAATTTGGGAACATAATAGAATGAACAATTTGTTTAGCGTTGAAGAAATAATAAATGGCTGTAAGCAACAAAAGTTTATTAAATCTGTTGACTAGCTATATTACACATTTCGGTTCACATTAGTATTTGTACGATTTTTCTATTGATATCTAAATACCAAACAGTTTGTGGCAGATTGAAAATAGAGTTGTTAAGTTCTCATAACCTTTTCGACACCATAAACACGAAATCACTCGGATGCCATGTCACTGAAGTGTGAAAACTGAATTTGAACTTTACGTTCATGCGTGTAGGTCTAAATTGCTCTGTTGATTGTGACTGATTAATTAGTCTTTAACCTTTTGGACGCCAAAGACTGATATATTGGCACCGCAGGTTCAACAACAAAGACCGATATATAAGTCTTGCTCTGCAGAGCAATATACAGCTAAGAGCATGTGCGTCAAATCCAATTTCAATAAATAAAGGTTTACCGTTGCGCCAACAGACCGATATATCCTTCATTGGCGTCCAAAATGTATATAATATAAAAAAAAACTCCGTCAAAATAAGTATGTATAATGGAGAGGTCACAGAGAAATATTTATAAAATAAATAAAAGTTGCTTAGGAGCATTCCATGAAAACATGTCGTAAGCGACACTGTCTTTTCAGTACTTTTGAAAAATTAAATTAGTAAGCTGAGTTACGGCATAATTATAACATATCAAGGCTTTAAGATTGACAGTGTTTCCTAACAGCTAGCATATTTTATTAGGGTAGCTACCATAGTGAGTCATAAGCGACAAAAAGTAGATGTTTTCATGGAATGCTCCCTTATTCATTTTACTCTGTATTCAGACTGCCACATTGTTCGGTACCTAAACCCTAACGAAATAGTCCTTGCTACTAATAATCTATGTAATATAATATTTGTTATCATGAATACTAAACAGGTACTTATGTAGGTAGTTCAGCTATTCAAAAATAATGTTGGTTTTAAACAAGAAAAAATATCATCCCAGTTTTCTACAGAAACAGCTAAATTTCACGCAAAACCGGTAAGTGGCTGTCAGGACATCTTATTAAGTCCATCATGACATTCATGACTGAATTTGGCGTAGGACTCATATATCAGTCATTGGCATACAAACGGTTAAGCCTCGAAATGAATGTTATCTACAACTCTGGCTTCTAGTCACTATCACTCATATATATGATATATCTCATATCATATATATGAGCGGCAATGGTTCTCAAAAATATCTGAACATATACATACATATACCTACAGTTTATGAGAACCCTGACCTCGCCAATATGGCGACTGTGAATAATAATGATGGCGACTGTACAGGTTATTCATCTAATTCATCCTTAGTAGTTGTCTTATCTAGTAAACAACTTTCTAACCCAACTGGGTCGCGTTTTATAAAGTTACTTTTACAATTTCGCTGTTTGCCTCTCTAACGCACGCACGTATTGGCTTGAAAGAGAGGCAAACAGCAAATTTGTAACTTTATAAAACGCGACACTGATTTTTCAATCCCGAGTCAACATTGCCTGTCAAATAAAGGTTAACCCTGTCCTTTTTGGACAGATGATTTTAGAAAAGGATGGATATCGT
>JALPQI010031938.1:0-30197 GCA_025490895.1 Thaumatotibia leucotreta
TAAGAATAAGATTACTTTGATCACGTATGTGTGTCACTGGCATAGGAGTACAGTTTTTTCGGTCACATATGCGTGTCATCGAACGTGTTAATTGGCAAATATAAATCCGTCCTAATAGTTTATTGAGATCCGATGCAAAGTCTCAGCCTAATGTATGAAGGATTCAAAAATAAGTCAACAAGTGGAGAGAAGAAAATTGTGGAATTTTTAGTCATGAGACTTTCAAATGCAACTCAAATGCTTTATCCGCTAGCATGAAAATTAAATTTAAAGTAATTGAATTATTGTTTTCACGCTAGCAATTATATTTTAGCCGAGATTGAATTACAAAGCAGAACTGTGTGTGTGAATTTTCAGGCTTTTATAGAACACCTATGTATTTTATCTCTGTTTTTATAGTTGACCGAAGGACAGTATACTAACTCACCTTCATTCTGTAATTCATTTAAAACGTTATGTAAAATTAAAAAGAATCCGTCCTAGTTTCACAATGTCAAATTATAGTGATATGTTAAGTTACTTTATCATTTATGTGTATGTACTTAATTGTTATGTTATTTTGTTTCTTGTAATTAATATAAATGAGGTTTGTTTATGGTTTACAGTGTTTCTATAGCAGTTTTGGTTTAAATACATTATACATACTTTATTTTGTATGTTTTTATTTGTTCCAGTTCCCAAAATAATGTATTTTGAAACTAACCATAAAGTTTACCATAGACAAAGTAACACATATAAGTACAAAGCGCCAAACCTGAGCGCCATTTATTTTGACAAAGATGAAGGCAATATCTATGTAAAGTTGACTGCAAAAGTCCATACTCAATTTATGGATTAATTCATGAACTGGTTACTCTTTTGCAATCAATAGTACCAAATTTAACAGTAATGACAGACGACTAAATTATCAGACATTTGAATGAATAATATTGAATATGGTTGTTTCAAAAATATGTGAATTTGGGAACATAATAGAATGAACAATTT
This sequence comes from Thaumatotibia leucotreta, assembly GCA_025490895.1. Taxonomy (NCBI): domain Eukaryota; kingdom Metazoa; phylum Arthropoda; class Insecta; order Lepidoptera; family Tortricidae; genus Thaumatotibia; species Thaumatotibia leucotreta. The sequence continues at coordinate 988 of JALPQI010031938.1, forward strand.
GTTTAGCGTTGAAGAAATAATAAATGGCTGTAAGCAACAAAAGTTTATTAAATCTGTTGACTAGCTATATTACACATTTCGGTTCACATTAGTATTTGTACGATTTTTCTATTGATATCTAAATACCAAACAGTTTGTGGCAGATTGAAAATAGAGTTGTTAAGTTCTCATAACCTTTTCGACACCATAAACACGAAATCACTCGGATGCCATGTCACTGAAGTGTGAAAACTGAATTTGAACTTTACGTTCATGCGTGTAGGTCTAAATTGCTCTGTTGATTGTGACTGATTAATTAGTCTTTAACCTTTTGGACGCCAAAGACTGATATATTGGCACCGCAGGTTCAACAACAAAGACCGATATATAAGTCTTGCTCTGCAGAGCAATATACAGCTAAGAGCATGTGCGTCAAATCCAATTTCAATAAATAAAGGTTTACCGTTGCGCCAACAGACCGATATATCCTTCATTGGCGTCCAAAATGTATATAATATAAAAAAAAACTCCGTCAAAATAAGTATGTATAATGGAGAGGTCACAGAGAAATATTTATAAAATAAATAAAAGTTGCTTAGGAGCATTCCATGAAAACATGTCGTAAGCGACACTGTCTTTTCAGTACTTTTGAAAAATTAAATTAGTAAGCTGAGTTACGGCATAATTATAACATATCAAGGCTTTAAGATTGACAGTGTTTCCTAACAGCTAGCATATTTTATTAGGGTAGCTACCATAGTGAGTCATAAGCGACAAAAAGTAGATGTTTTCATGGAATGCTCCCTTATTCATTTTACTCTGTATTCAGACTGCCACATTGTTCGGTACCTAAACCCTAACGAAATAGTCCTTGCTACTAATAATCTATGTAATATAATATTTGTTATCATGAATACTAAACAGGTACTTATGTAGGTAGTTCAGCTATTCAAAAATAATGTTGGTTTTAAACAAGAAAAAATATCATCCCAGTTTTCTACAGAAACAGCTAAATTTCACGCAAAACCGGTAAGTGGCTGTCAGGACATCTTATTAAGTCCATCATGACATTCATGACTGAATTTGGCGTAGGACTCATATATCAGTCATTGGCATACAAACGGTTAAGCCTCGAAATGAATGTTATCTACAACTCTGGCTTCTAGTCACTATCACTCATATATATGATATATCTCATATCATATATATGAGCGGCAATGGTTCTCAAAAATATCTGAACATATACATACATATACCTACAGTTTATGAGAACCCTGACCTCGCCAATATGGCGACTGTGAATAATAATGATGGCGACTGTACAGGTTATTCATCTAATTCATCCTTAGTAGTTGTCTTATCTAGTAAACAACTTTCTAACCCAACTGGGTCGCGTTTTATAAAGTTACTTTTACAATTTCGCTGTTTGCCTCTCTAACGCACGCACGTATTGGCTTGAAAGAGAGGCAAACAGCAAATTTGTAACTTTATAAAACGCGACACTGATTTTTCAATCCCGAGTCAACATTGCCTGTCAAATAAAGGTTAACCCTGTCCTTTTTGGACAGATGATTTTAGAAAAGGATGGATATCGTTTTAACAAACGGATATGTTTATTTAGGGATTGAAGAATCAACCCTTAGTGAAAAGTTATTATTTCCCATGAGATTGCTTTTTTTTAACCTTTTTGACGCCACTTCAAATACAAAAGCTGTCACAATCACAAGCCACGTCAGTAAAATGTCAAAACTGAATATGAACCTTATGCACATGCGTGTACGTTTATATTGCTCTGTGGACCAGGACTTATATATCGGTATTTGGCGTTGAACCTGCGGTGCCAATATATCGGTCGTTGGCGGCTAAAAGGTTAATCCAGGAAATAGCAGTTTACTTCACAAAGTTAGAAAGCTGTTTAGGCACTGGTCTCACCACGAGCGAGTGAGCTATGAGCTATTGACTATAAAAAACGAAAAATATACTGGGCGTTTTTTTAGATTTCCGTTAAATTGCACAGGTTACTTGGGACATTAATAGAAGTTGCTTAGTATATCGGCTTATGTTAATTTGGTAAATATTTTTTTTTGTTTTCATACATAATAATTCTAATGGCAAGTGTGAGAGAACCTTGAATAAGATCATGACTGACGGCACATGTCGAAATAAGTAACATTACGATTAGGCTGCGGCTCCACTGAGGCGGAGAGGAGCGGAGATGTGCAAAATTGACCAATTACATTCTTCAAATTCAAAATTCGAAACACTGTCAAACATTTTATTTTAAAAGATCAAGAATTTAAATAAATTACAAATAAAAACTAAAATGAAAAATAAAGATAAAACTTACACTAAAATAAAAATATACCTAAACAGAATGTAATTGGTCAATTTTGCACAGCACCACTCCTTTCCAAGTAGTTTCCATAGGTACCTAATGCTTGGGAAATAAATGCTATTTGTTATCACTGGTGACAAGTACCTACAGTCGCCATCAAATATATCGTAGATCGTGGCGTCCAGAGCGCTCAAAAATATCTGAACACACCTCTATCTTTATGACAATAAAGACGTGTTCAGATATTTTTGAATGCTAATGCTACGATTTATCTGATCGCGACTGTAACTACTACGCTGCGCATGCTTAGGAATAGTGAGTCTCGTCATCAGTCTCAGGCTACCGACGCGGCTGGTGCCGGCGTACCTGCGCCGCCGGGACGGCGCCGCCGGGGGCGCGGCGGGCGCGGCGGGGGCCGAGCCCGGCGACGAGTGTCCCGCGGGGCATGTCGCGCTGCCCGACCAGGAGCGCAAGGAGACGCTGCGCATGCTGAGGAATAGTGAGTACTCTCTTCGGTCTCTTCACCGTTCAGTACTGATACTGATACTTTAGGTGTTTAAAAACAAATAGTGTTCATGAGAAATGCCTTTGACTAGGATATGGTAACTTTTTCTAAAAAGCTGGATCCTAAAACGGTAGGTGTGCAACTTTTGCAACACTGAAGGAATACTCCTGAATGACCTTAGTGAGATTGGAAATTTGCCGGAAATGCCACATATTCGTCCTAGATTCCGATCCCAGTTATGTCTACTTTGTATTTGATTCCGTATTTTCCATACACACTAGTATGTAATGTTGATGTACATAAGTGAACAGTGTGATGTAAACACACAATGCAGATCTTCCTCCACTAATAACTATACTGATATTTATTTTATAACAGTCTATTTTAAAGTTATTGGCACATCCAACCTATGAGATCCTTCATAAAAAATATTTTTCCCAAATCTTTTTTCCTAATTGAATATGGGTGAATCAACTTTTTTCTATCTGTTAGTGCCATGGTTACGGTCACCTGAGTCACGCTGGTTTTATGCAAAATTATGCTACTTAATTTATGCAAACAGTTATGTAGACAGCCCATTAAGGAAAGGGCTTATTAACGCCAGAAAAATTAATGTTTGCATAGTTTAAATAGCATAATTTTGAATAAAACCAACGTGACTCAGGCTACCGTAACCATGGTAATAATAATAACACTAATAACAAACAGAAAAAAGTTGATTCACCCATATGCAATTTTCCTTATAACTGTTGATCTCCTAATTTTATACAACCTTTGGATTTATATGTTGAGAATATTAAACATACCTAATTCATTTTTCAGGTTTTGCAGAACTAGTAAGCGAACTAAACAAGATGCCAGTCAAAACCGACACCCTAAGGATGAGGAATCGTAAAATGGAGCTAGAAAAACAACTCGCCAAACTCGAAGAGGGGATCAAAGTGTTCTCTCGGCCCAAAGTGTTCGTCAAAATCGGCGAATAGCCCAATTTATCCCACCTTACCCTATCTTTAAGATCGGCGGTTCCAACGTCTACTTTCCTTTTGGTCTCGGCGAATTCAACTTACCCCACCTTACCTTCCCGTCGTGATCGGCGACTATTTAAACTCCCTTATACCTTTATGTACAGCCTGGCAAAAAGAGTAGAAATTAAAAAGTGGCAACATTGTAGTGTCGTCCCGTTTTCTCACGCATATTGCTTTGAAAGGGACGGAACTACGATGTTGCTACTTTTTAATTTCTACTCTTTTTTGCCAAGCTGTAAGGCTGGAATTATGTTTGTAAATTTCACTTATTAAAGTGATGTTATAAGATAGGTATGACAAGCTTAGCACATGATTGGTGCGAAATTATGTTTCCGTGAGATCTTCCCGTCTTTTACTAACTATGTCAATAAAAAAGAGATGAACACAGACATATTGTCGCACCAATCGTACTACGCCTATAGAACATCAGTATCTCGTTCTGGCAAATAATTCCATCCTTTTCCATAAGTTTAACACGTTCGCCTCTGTTTCACTAAGTGCTTATACCGATCGAAATTATCTGATAGAAATCCTATGCCAGTGACACGCATGTGTGATCGAAAAGATTGTACTCCTATGCCGGCGACACAGGACTTGTGTCAAAAACGTTCGTATTTCTATGCCACTGGCATAGGAGTGAGAACTCGATTAACGCTAGTGGCATAAGAATAAGATTACTTTGATCACGTATGTGTGTCACTGGCATAGGAGTACAGTTTTTTCGGTCACATATGCGTGTCATCGAACGTGTTAATTGGCAAATATAAATCCGTCCTAATAGTTTATTGAGATCCGATGCAAAGTCTCAGCCTAATGTATGAAGGATTCAAAAATAAGTCAACAAGTGGAGAGAAGAAAATTGTGGAATTTTTAGTCATGAGACTTTCAAATGCAACTCAAATGCTTTATCCGCTAGCATGAAAATTAAATTTAAAGTAATTGAATTATTGTTTTCACGCTAGCAATTATATTTTAGCCGAGATTGAATTACAAAGCAGAACTGTGTGTGTGAATTTTCAGGCTTTTATAGAACACCTATGTATTTTATCTCTGTTTTTATAGTTGACCGAAGGACAGTATACTAACTCACCTTCATTCTGTAATTCATTTAAAACGTTATGTAAAATTAAAAAGAACCCGTCCTAGTTTCACAATGTCAAATTATAGTGATATGTTAAGTTACTTTATCATTTATGTGTATGTACTTAATTGTTATGTTATTTTGTTTCTTGTAATTAATATAAATGAGGTTTGTTTATGGTTTACAGTGTTTCTATAGCAGTTTTGGTTTAAATACATTATACATACTTTATTTTGTATGTTTTTATTTGTTCCAGTTCCCAAAATAATGTATTTTGAAACTAACCATAAAGTTTACCATAGACAAAGTAACACATATAAGTACAAAGCGCCAAACCTGAGCGCCATTTATTTTGACAAAGATGAAGGCAATATCTATGTAAAGTTGACTGCAAAAGTCCATACTCAATTTATGGATTAATTCATGAACTGGTTACTCTTTTGCAGTCAATAGTACCAAATTTAACAGTAATGACAGACGACTAAATTATCAGACATTTGAATGAATAATATTGAATATGGTTGTTTCAAAAATATGTGAATTTGGGAACATAATAGAATGAACAATTTGTTTAGCGTTGAAGAAATAATAAATGGCTGTAAGCAACAAAAGTTTATTAAATCTGTTGACTAGCTATATTACACATTTCGGTTTACATTAGTATTTGTACGATTTTTCTATTGATATCTAAATACCAAACAGTTTGTGGCAGATTGAAAATAGAGTTGTTAAGTTCTCATAACCTTTTCGACACCATAAACACGAAATCACTCGGATGCCATGTCACTGAAGTGTGAAAACTGAATTTGAACTTTACGTTCATGCGTGTAGGTCTAAATTGCTCTGTTGATTGTGACTGATTAATTAGTCTTTAACCTTTTGGACGCCAAAGACTGATATATTGGCACCGCAGGCTCAACAACAAAGACCGATATATAAGTCTTGCTCTGCAGAGCAATATACAGCTAAGAGCATGTGCGTCAAATCCAATTTCAATAAATAAAGGTTTACCGTTGCGCCAACAGACCCTTATATCCTTCATTGGCGTCCAAAATGTATATAATATAAAAAAAAACTCCGTCAAAATAAGTATGTATAATGGAGAGGTCACAGAGAAATATTTATAAAATAAATAATAGTTGCTTAGGAGCATTCCATGAAAACATGTCGTAAGCGACACTGTCTTTTCAGTACTTTTGAAAAATTAAATTAGTAAGCTGAGTTACGGCATAATTATAACATATCAAGGCTTTAAGATTGACAGTGTTTCCTAACAGCTAGCATATTTTATTAGGGTAGCTACCATAGTGAGTCATAAGCGACAAAAAGTAGATGTTTTCATGGAATGCTCCCTTATTCATTTTACTCTGTATTCAGACTGCCACATTGTTCGGTACCTAAACCCTAACGAAATAGTCCTTGCTACTAATAATTTATGTTATATAATATTTGTTATCATGAATACTAAACAGGTACTTATGTAGGTAGTTCAGCTATTCAAAAATAATGTTGGTTTTAAACAAGAAAAAATATCATCCCAGTTTTCTACAGAAACAGCTAAATTTCACACAAAACCGGTAAGTGGCTGTCAGGACATCTTATTAAGTCCATCATGACATTCATGACTGAATTTGGCATAGGACTCATATATCAGTCATTGGCATACAAACGGTTAAGCCTCGAAATGAATGTTATCTACAACTCTGGCTTCTAGTCACTATCACTCATATATATGATATATCTCATATCATATATATGAGCGGCGATGGTTCTCAAAAATATCTGAACATATACATACATATACCTACAGTTTATGATAACCCTGACCTCGCCAATATGGCGACTGCGAATAATAATGATGGCGACTGTACAGGTTATTCATCTAATTCATCCTTAGTAGTTGTCTTATCTAGTAAACAACTTTCTAACCCAACTGGGTCGCGTTTTATAAAGTTACTTTTACAATTTCGCTGTTTGCCTCTCTAACGCACGCACGTATTGGCTTGAAAGAGAGGCAAACAGCAAATTTGTAACTTTATAAAACGCGACACTGATTCTTCAATCCCGAGTCAACATTGCCTGTCAAATAAAGGTTAGCCCTGTCCTTTTTGGACAGATGATTTTAGAAAAGGATGGATATCGTTTTAACAAACGGATAGGTTTATTTAGGGATTGAAGAATCAACCCTTAGTGAAAAGTTATTATTTCCCATGAGATTGCTTTTTTTTAACCTTTTTGACGCCACTTCAAATACAAAAGCTGTCACAATCACAAGCCACGTCAGTAAAATGTCAAAACTGAATATGAACCTTATGCACATGCGTGTACGTTTATATTGCTCTGTGGACCAGGACTTATATATCGGTATTTGGCGTTGAACCTGCGGTGCCAATATATCGGTCGTTGGCGGCTAAAAGGTTAATCCAGGAAATAGCAGTTTACTTCACAAAGTTAGAAAGCTGTTTAGGCACTGGTCTCACCACGAGCGAGTGAGCTATGAGCTATTGACTATAAAAAACGAAAAATATACTGGGCGTTTTTTTAGATTTCCGTTAAATTGCACAGGTTAATTGGGACATTAATAGAAGTTGCTTAGTATATCGGCTTATGTTAATTTGGTAAATATTTTTTTTTGTTTTCATACATAATAACCCTGTTTTAAATTCGGCATTAAAATTTAAATCTTTATGTTATATTGCATCTCTTCCGGCTCCAAATGTTAACCCTTTTATGTTTGCCCCAGTTGCTAATGATGAGATTCGAAAGATTATTATGTCTATTCGATCTAAAGCTGTTGGGCACGATGACGTGAATAGACTCATGGTTACCCTCACTCTTGACTGCATTTTGCCTATCCTTACCCATATTGTGAATGCTTCGTTGCTTACTGGGGTTTTTCCAGCGTGTTGGCGTAAGGCCTATGTGATCCCTCTTCCAAAAATATCTAACCCCAGTACCCTCAATCATTTTCGACCCATCTCCATTCTCCCGTTTCTCTCGTAAATTCTGGAGGCAGCAGCACATAAACAAATTTCTAGCTACATTCACAGTAACAACTTACTCTCACAATTCCAATCGGGATTTCGACCAGGGCACAGTACCACTACAGCTCTTCTCAATGTCGTTGAAGACGTTAGAAGCGGCATGGAGGATTCCAAAGTAACGGTGCTGGTGCTCATCGATTTCTCCAATGCTTTTAATGCGGTTGACCATGAGCTACTTGTCGCTATTCTTGCCCATCTGAGAGTTTCATCTAAAGCGACGGAGTGGTTCGCGTCCTACCTTTCTGATCGATCCCAAGCTGTTAGGGCAAGTGGTTTGTTATCACGTTGGTGCGAACTGACGTTTGGGGTTCCACAAGGAGGGATCCTCTCCCCTCTTTTGTTTTCAGTCTTCATCAATCAAATTACCTCTAAACTTCGCAGCTCTTACCATTTGTACGCAGACGATTTAGAACTTTATACCCAGGCTACAGTGGAAGACATCAACGATAGCATCTCCCTCATCAACGCTGACCTAGACCATATCGCTGAATGGTCCTGTAGTTTTGGGATCAGTGTCAATCCGGCAAAGTGTCAGTCTATTATTCTGGGAAGCCAACCTCAACTCGTGAAGCTAGGGGCTGTTTGTGTCGCACCTATCTTGTTTGATGGTAACGTCATTCCGGTCTCTAATAAGGTTAAGGATCTCGGCCTGGTAGTAGATTCAAGCCTTTCATGGAATGGCCAGGTTTCTGAAGTCAGCCGAAAAGTGTCTGGAACATTGCGTAATCTCTATAGGTTCAAGAATTTTCTCCCAGTGAGTACTAAAAAACTGCTTGTGCAGACTCTGGTGATGCCGATTATTGATTATGCGGACGTGTGCTTAACTAATGTCTCGCAGGAGCACCTCAGCAAACTCGACCGTCTCGTAAACAATGGCATACGTTTTATCTTTGGCCTGCGCAAATACGACCATGTTTCTTATTTTCGCCGTCAGCTTAACTGGCTCTCCATCCGTCGTCGCAGGTCACTTCGTATATTATGTACCTTATTTTCTATCTTGTACGAGCCTTCTGCTCCAGAATACCTTAAACGTAAATTTACTTTTGTCGCCCCCCGTCCCGGCTGTGAACTGCGTTCCGCCCGCTCGCTGAAACTTTCTCTTCTTTCTCACCGTACTAGGTTCATGTCCAATTCTTTTGCCGTTCAGGCCATCCGTCTTTGGAATTCGCTTCCCCTCTCCATACGAAAAGCTCCAAGCAAACTTGTTTTTAAAAGAATGCTTCGCAAACATTTTCTTGCGGAAGAATTTGCATAGCATTGTCCATCAAATCATTATGTATTGTATTAATATGTATTAGTTTATATGTTTTATGTTATATAAGTAATAGTATGTAACCGTATTTTTATTAATGTGAATATATATCAATATGACTTTAAAAATGTTTATCAGTTAAATTCTTTCTTCAGCACCAACTTTTGTTTTATCTCTGTTTAACCCGATGGTTGACTGGTAGAGAATGCTTTTTAGCATTAAGTCCGCCATTTGTACATTTTTCTTTGTTTGTGCAATAAAGTTTAAATAAATAAATAATAATTCTAATGGCAAGTGTGAGAGAACCTTGAATAAGATCATGACTGACGGCACATGTCGAAATAAGTAACATTACGATTAGGCTGCGGCTCCACTGAGGCGGAGAGGAGCGGAGATGTGCAAAATTGACCAATTACATTCTTCAAATTCAAAATTCGAAACACTGTCAAACATTTTATTTTAAAAGATCAAGAATTTAAATAAATTACAAATAAAAACTAAAATGAAAAATAAAGATAAAACTTACACTAAAATAAAAATATACCTAAACAGAATGTAATTGGTCAATTTTGCACAGCACCACTCCTTTCCAAGTAGTTTCCATAGGTACCTAATGCTTGGGAAATAAATGCTATTTGTTATCACTGGTGACAAGTACCTACAGTCGCCATCAAATATATCGTAGATCGTAGCGTCCAGAGCGCTCAAAAATATCTGAACACACCTCTATCTTTATGACAATAAAGACGTGTTCAGATATTTTTGAATGCTAATGCTACGATTTATCTGATCGCGACTGTAACTACTACGCTGCGCATGCTTAGGAATAGTGAGTCTCGTCATCAGTCTCAGGCTACCGACGCGGCTGGTGCCGGCGTACCTGCGCCGCCGGGACGGCGCCGCCGGGGGCGCGGCGGGCGCGGCGGGGGCCGAGCCCGGCGACGAGTGTCCCGCGGGGCATGTCGCGCTGCCCGACCAGGAGCGCAAGGAGACGCTGCGCATGCTGAGGAATAGTGAGTACTCTCTTCGGTCTCTTCACCGTTCAGTACTGATACTGATACTTTAGGTGTTTAAAAACAAATAGTGTTCATGAGAAATGCCTTTGACTAGGATATGGTAACTTTTTCTAAAAAGCTGGATCCTAAAACGGTAGGTGTGCAACTTTTGCAACACTGAAGGAATACTCCTGAATGACCTTAGTGAGATTGGAAATTTGCCGGAAATGCCACATATTCGTCCTAGATTCCGATCCCAGTTATGTCTACTTTGTATTTGATTCCGTATTTTCCATACACACTAGTATGTAATGTTGATGTACATAAGTGAACAGTGTGATGTAAACACACAATGCAGATCTTCCTCCACTAATAGCTATACTGATATTTATTTTATAACAGTCTATTTTAAAGTTATTGGCACATCCAACCTATGAGATCCTTCATAAAAAATATTTTTCCCAAATCTTTTTTCCTAATTGAATATGGGTGAATCAACTTTTTTCTATCTGTTAGTGCCATGGTTACGGTCACCTGAGTCACGCTGGTTTTATGCAAAATTATGCTACTTAATTTATGCAAACAGTTATGTAGACAGCCCATTAAGGAAAGGGCTTATTAACGCCAGAAAAATTAATGTTTGCATAGTTTAAATAGCATAATTTTGAATAAAACCAACGTGACTCAGGCTACCGTAACCATGGTAATAATAATAACACTAATAACAAACAGAAAAAAGTTGATTCACCCATATGCAATTTTCCTTATAACTGTTGATCTCCTAATTTTATACAACCTTTGGATTTATATGTTGAGAATATTAAACATACCTAATTCATTTTTCAGGTTTTGCAGAACTAGTAAGCGAACTAAACAAGATGCCAGTCAAAACCGACACCCTAAGGATGAGGAATCGTAAAATGGAGCTAGAAAAACAACTCGCCAAACTCGAAGAGGGGATCAAAGTGTTCTCTCGGCCCAAAGTGTTCGTCAAAATCGGCGAATAGCCCAATTTATCCCACCTTACCCTATCTTTAAGATCGGCGGTTCCAACGTCTACTTTCCTTTTGGTCTCGGCGAATTCAACTTACCCCACCTTACCTTCCCGTCGTGATCGGCGACTATTTAAACTCCCTTATACCTTTATGTACAGCCTGGCAAAAAGAGTAGAAATTAAAAAGTGGCAACATTGTAGTGTCGTCCCGTTTTCTCACGCATATTGCTTTGAAAGGGACGGAACTACGATGTTGCTACTTTTTAATTTCTACTCTTTTTTGCCAAGCTGTAAGGCTGGAATTATGTTTGTAAATTTCACTTATTAAAGTGATGTTATAAGATATGACAAGCTTAGCACATGATTGGTGCGAAATTATGTTTCCGTGAGATCTTCCCGTCTTTTGCTAACTATGTCAATAAAAAAGAGATGAACACAGACATATTGTCGCACCAATCGTACTACGCCTATAGAACATCAGTATCTCGTTCTGGCAAATAATTCCATCCTTTTCCATAAGTTTAACACGTTCGCCTCTGTTTCACTAAGTGCTTATACCGATCGAAATTATCTGATAGAAATCCTATGCCAGTGACACGCATGTGTGATCGAAAAGATTGTACTCCTATGCCGGCGACACAGGACTTGTGTCAAAAACGTTCGTATTTCTATGCCACTGGCATAGGAGTGAGAACTCGATTAACGCTAGTGGCATAAGAATAAGATTACTTTGATCACGTATGTGTGTCACTGGCATAGGAGTACAGTTTTTTCGGTCACATATGCGTGTCATCGAACGTGTTAATTGGCAAATATAAATCCGTCCTAATAGTTTATTGAGATCCGATGCAAAGTCTCAGCCTAATGTATGAAGGATTCAAAAATAAGTCAACAAGTAGAGAGAAGAAAATTGTGGAATTTTTAGTCATGAGACTTTCAAATGCAACTCAAATGCTTTATCCGCTAGCATGAAAATTAAATTTAAAGTAATTGAATTATTGTTTTCACGCTAGCAATTATATTTTAGCCGAGATTGAATTACAAAGCAGAACTGTGTGTGTGAATTTTCAGGCTTTTATAGAACACCTATGTATTTTATCTCTATTTTTATAGTTGACCGAAGGACAGTATACTAACTCACCTTCATTCTGTAATTCATTTAAAACGTTATGTAAAATTAAAAAGAATCCGTCCTAGTTTCACAATGTCAAATTATAGTGATATGTTAAGTTACTTTATCATTTATGTGTATGTACTTAATTGTTATGTTATTTTGTTTCTTGTAATTAATATAAATGAGGTTTGTTTATGGTTTACAGTGTTTCTATAGCAGTTTTGGTTTAAATACATTATACATACTTTATTTTGTATGTTTTTATTTGTTCCAGTTCCCAAAATAATGTATTTTGAAACTAACCATAAAGTTTACCATAGACAAAGTAACACATATAAGTACAAAGCGCCAAACCTGAGCGCCATTTATTTTGACAAAGATGAAGGCAATATCTATGTAAAGTTGACTGCAAAAGTCCATACTCAATTTATGGATTAATTCATGAACTGGTTACTCTTTTGCAATCAATAGTACCAAATTTAACAGTAATGACAGACGACTAAATTATCAGACATTTGAATGAATAATATTGAATATGGTTGTTTCAAAAATATGTGAATTTGGGAACATAATAGAATGAACAATTTGTTTAGCGTTGAAGAAATAATAAATGGCTGTAAGCAACAAAAGTTTATTAAATCTGTTGACTAGCTATATTACACATTTCGGTTCACATTAGTATTTGTACGATTTTTCTATTGATATCTAAATACCAAACAGTTTGTGGCAGATTGAAAATAGAGTTGTTAAGTTCTCATAACCTTTTCGACACCATAAACACGAAATCACTCGGATGCCATGTCACTGAAGTGTGAAAACTGAATTTGAACTTTACGTTCATGCGTGTAGGTCTAAATTGCTCTGTTGATTGTGACTGATTAATTAGTCTTTAACCTTTTGGACGCCAAAGACTGATATATTGGCACCGCAGGTTCAACAACAAAGACCGATATATAAGTCTTGCTCTGCAGAGCAATATACAGCTAAGAGCATGTGCGTCAAATCCAATTTCAATAAATAAAGGTTTACCGTTGCGCCAACAGACCGATATATCCTTCATTGGCGTCCAAAATGTATATAATATAAAAAAAACTCCGTCAAAATAAGTATGTATAATGGAGAGGTCACAGAGAAATATTTATAAAATAAATAAAAGTTGCTTAGGAGCATTCCATGAAAACATGTCGTAAGCGACACTGTCTTTTCAGTACTTTTGAAAAATTAAATTAGTAAGCTGAGTTACGGCATAATTATAACATATCAAGGCTTTAAGATTGACAGTGTTTCCTAACAGCTAGCATATTTTATTAGGGTAGCTACCATAGTGAGTCATAAGCGACAAAAAGTAGATGTTTTCATGGAATGCTCCCTTATTCATTTTACTCTGTATTCAGACTGCCACATTGTTCGGTACCTAAACCCTAACGAAATAGTCCTTGCTACTAATAATTTATGTAATATAATATTTGTTATCATGAATACTAAACAGGTACTTATGTAGGTAGTTCAGCTATTCAAAAATAATGTTGGTTTTAAACAAGAAAAAATATCATCCCAGTTTTCTACAGAAACAGCTAAATTTCACACAAAACCGGTAAGTGGCTGTCAGGACATCTTATTAAGTCCATCATGACATTCATGACTGAATTTGGCGTAGGACTCATATATCAGTCATTGGCATACAAACGGTTAAGCCTCGAAATGAATGTTATCTACAACTCTGGCTTCTAGTCACTATCACTCATATATATGATATATCTCATATCATATATATGAGCGGCAATGGTTCTCAAAAATATCTGAACATATACATACATATACCTACAGTTTATGAGAACCCTGACCTCGCCAATATGGCGACTGTGAATAATAATGATGGCGACTGTACAGGTTATTCATCTAATTCATCCTTAGTAGTTGTCTTATCTAGTAAACAACTTTCTGACCCAACTGGGTCGCGTTTTATAAAGTTACTTTTACAATTTCGCTGTTTGCCTCTCTAACGCACGCACGTATTGGCTTGAAAGAGAGGCAAACAGCAAATTTGTAACTTTATAAAACGCGACACTGATTTTTCAATCCCGAGTCAACATTGCCTGTCAAATAAAGGTTAGCCCTGTCCTTTTTGGACAGATGATTTTAGAAAAGGATGGATATCGTTTTAACAAACGGATAGGTTTATTTAGGGATTGAAGAATCAACCCTTAGTGAAAAGTTATTATTTTCCATGAGATTGCTTTATTTTTAACCTTTTTGACGCCACTTCAAATACAAAAGCTGTCACTGCCACGTCAGTAAAATGTCAAAACTGAATGTGAATTTTATGCACATGCGTGTAGGTTTATATTGCTTTGTGGACCAGGACTTATATATCGGTCTTTGGCGTTGAACCTACGGTACCAAATATCAGTCGTTGGTGTCCAAAAGGTTAATCCAGGAAATAGTTTACTTCACAAAGTTAGAAAGCTGTTTAGGCACTAGTCTCACCACGAGCGAGTAAGCTATGAGCTATTGACTATAAAAACGAAAAATATACTGGGTGTTTTTTTAGATTTCCGTTAAATTGCACAGGTTACTTGGGACATTAATAGAAGTTGCCTGGTATTCGGCTTTTGTTAATTAGGTAAAAACATTTTTTTTTCGTTTTCATACATAATAATTGTAATGGCAAGTGTGAGAGAACTTTGAATAAGATCTCAGGTGATTGACGGCACATGTCAAAATAAGTAACGAATACTTCCCGATTCGTCGGATTCCTGTTTTGCCGGATTCTTGTTTCGTCGGATTCTTGTTTTGTCAGATTCTTGTTTCGTCGGAAATATTAATATACAATAAAATCACCCAGGTAAAGGAAACATGGGCTTAATTTTCTTATTGTATGAAATGATCTGCTTCCGGCCGTTTTCACAACTGCGATTCACAACGAGGTGTAATAACATTGAATAACAATTAAATATTTTTATTAGTTTAAAGAAAAGTCTGCCTTTTATTTAATAGATAGGTAAAGCCGCGATATTTTTATAGTATTTCTTATTCAAAAAAAAACGTGACGAATCAAGAATCCGGCAAAACAAGAATCCGGCGAAACAGGAATCCGGCGAATCGGGAAGTATTCGTAACATTAGGACGTAATAAAGGTTGCAATACACTTGTTCAGTCATTAAACTTATTTTTTTAAATAACTCAATAACAGTAAGAGTTAAGACACTAGTTTCTTAGATAAATTGATTATTTTTGACCTAAATAAGCTTCCCTTTTTATTTAACGGAAATCAATAAAAACACGGTGTATAACCGCGAAGAAAAGAAATAGCCACGATGTTTACAGTTATTCGCTCAGATATAAGCTATAAAGTAATACCCTGCTTTACGCGAAAGATGCGTCCCAGGGAAAATTGCGTAAAGCGACTTTCGCGAATGTCGGGGTCTTGTAATTAAGTAGCAAACTTAGCATTATCATTATTTTTGCTTATCTGTAGTACACTTGTTTTACTTGAAACAGTAAATAAAATATAAGCGAATCCGCGTAAGGGTGAAGACACATAATTATGTCAGCATGCGTATGTGAACGCATTTTGTCTAAAATTGGCCGTTTAGTATGAAACGTGTAAATGGGCGAATCAACTTTTTTCTGTCTGTTATTGCCATGGTTACGGTCGCCTGAGTCACGTTGGTTTTATGCAAAATTATGATACTTAAATTAGGCAAACATGCATGTAGTGTATATCTGTAGATGGCCCATTAAGGAAAGGGCTTATTAACACCCGAAAAATGTATGTTTGCATAGTTTAAGTGACACAACTTTGCATAAAACTAGCGTGAGTCATGCGACCGTAGCCATGGCAATAACAGACAAAAAAAAGTTGATTCACCCAAATATGCGTTCGCGTGCGGAAAGCTGGACGCGGTCTCATACTAAACTGACACTTTGTGTAGAAAAAATGCGTAAGCATGCTGATAAATGTGTCTTCACCCTTAAACGGGGTCGCGTAAAGGTATTACTGTAAATGTCGCGTGTCTCTTTTGTACTGTTTAATCATTTGCTTTTGGTCGTTTCTATAGCGCTCACAACTTACTAGCTCGCAATGGGTCTAGGGTCTTACTACAGACAACTAAAGCTAAATGGGCCATACTACAGTTTCCTGACATGCTCGAAAAGATGGTCATTGAAGATGATGGGTCCCTTCCTGTATAGCACCTCGTTGCCGTTGTGCCACTGGTAGAAGGAGAATTCGGGGAAGAAGAATTTGATCTCCCGCTCCGCTGATGGTGGTGAATCTGGAATGGATAATACAATTTTTTTTTTAATAAAAAGTTAAGGTGCATTAAGGTCAGTGTGGGTAATTCCGGCTTATTTTATTTGTAATGAAAGTTCGTCATATTTATTATTATTTTATTGAATTATTCAACACAATTTTAATTAAAGAATTTACAATATCGTCCCACAAAACTGTTACAACAGTTTGTCTGTGGGAGCGGCAGTCTCATTAATTGTTTTGACTGGGATATAATCGAACTGATTGTATTAAATAAAAACTAGCACTAAAGAAGCATTACTTAGCAATCAAGTAATGCTTCTTTAGCAGTCTCCTGAATTTATTATAATTTCTTTCATGTCTGATGGCTAGGGGTCTTATATTGTTGAGTAAGGGGTGAAAATCAGTTGGTAGACGGACTTTCCCGATAGACGGTATTATCCGCATTGACCTTACAGTTTAGATACCTAACCTTTAAGCAAACACGAATCACACCACAATTTTATTAGTCTTGGTCTTTAGTGAGAAAAGTTTCAAAATAAGAAGATAAATATATTCCCATTGTCCTATTAAGAGTACCTATACTATCTGGTCATCAGCCAATCAGCATCTACTGCTAGACGTAGGCCTCCCCCGAGCATGCTATATCTTTGTTTTGTACTTATTCATCCAGTTGGTACCAATTAGTTAACACGCCTCCAGTACTGTTTCACTAGGCGCTAATACTATGCCGATCGAAATTATCTGATAGAACTCCTATGCCATTGACACGCATGTGTGACTGAACAGATTGTGCTGTGCCAGTGACACAGCACTTGTGTCAAAATCGTTCGTATTTCTATGGCACTGGCATAGGAGGAAGAACTTGATTTATGCTAGTGGCATAAGAATAAGGTTACTCTGATCACGCATGTGTGTCACTGCCATAGGAATCAGATTTTGTTCACACACGCTGTGTCACCAGCCTTGAACATGTTAATCTATAATTGTCAGAATTATAACTACAACAACAAGGCATACAAAGGGCCTTACCTGATCCATGAGCAACATTTCTAGTGTCAGAGATACCGAACATGCCTCGGAGACAGTAGGGCTCCTGGAACTGCGCCTTGTACACGCTGGTAGGGCCCAGCAGGCGCCGCCAGAGCTGGATGGCGTTGGAGTGGCCCATTATGTGCAGGTCTACGCAGCCACTGCAATTTTATAGTAGAACTGCTTGTGATTTGTGAACATAAAAAAATGTTAGCAATGATAGATTTATGTAATGGCGTAGTTTTGATCACGGCGGTTAAAAGTTTAAAGAATTGAAATTAAAATGATATAAAGGGCATTGCTATTGGAATAGATGGTGAAAAAGAATCCTGACTAAAATAAATGTAAAACTGGAAGCCTATGTAATATAACATATATTCAAGGAAAAGGTCCAATAATTTCTTACTGTTTTACTGGCACTTACTCAAATATACCTGCCAAATTATTAAGAACTTAGAGGTCAGGTGAGTGTAAAGGTTATGTTAGATTTTCTATCTCGATTCCTACCTCGTCATGAACGTCACCAGGCGATTATAGAAGAACTTGCCAACATGTTCGCTGTAAAATTTGCTAGCTGCTTCTTTATCCAAAGAGACCCTTTTTGTTTTTATGACTATAAACTTATTTTTTATAACATTTCTAATGAAAGAAAGAGCCACGGGGTTCTTTACTGCGTGCGGCTTAATAATGGCCAGGGTGAGCTGTAGTTTCTGCATGGTGGAATGTTATCTGGGTTTTATTCTCTTCATTTTCTCAACTATTTTGAAAATAAATTTCAAATAATTGGATCGACAAAAGTCAAAACCTATGTTACGTCAAATTTGTCAAAGATAACTAAGCCATTGCCATACTGAAAAAATCAAGATATTGAATCGATAGATTCGATAGTGACATGATTCGATTATTTGGAAACTATTCCGCGTTTATATTAAAGAATCAAACAGCTTTTCTCGTACGTGTGTCAGCTGTCAATTTGACGTTGTCATGTCAAAACAAAAGCGACGCTCGCTAGGTTAAGTTAGGTTTTGCGTAAATATAAAATATTTCTATTGCAGAAGATCGCTTATTGAAATAAATATGCCTGAACTGGAAAAACGAAAAGCTGACGACTATTCTGTCGTTCCAGCTAAAAAAACCCGACATGAAATATCAGTGGTCGGTACTAGAGAAAAAGCCGTGGTCACTACTTCTGTGAGTATTTATTAAATTTATCAAACTTATGCTGTGTTGACATACATTTTGGTGTATGCTAAAACTATTAAAGCCTTTGTCTATATTAAGGATTTATACAATTATAATATTCATGTTTCTTTGCGAATTTTGAAACAAGTATATTACTTATTACGGGGCCCCAGCGCACGCAAATTGTTTGCTGAGATCGCGAAACGTCTGGTTGATGTAACTAAAGACCGAAGAGCTGGCGATTTCCTCGCACAACGCATCAGTATTGCGATACAGCGAGGAAATGCCGCCAGCATCCTCGGTACGATGCCACAAGGGCCAATCTTAGATATAGGTTAGGTTAAGTAGATTAGTTAGATTTAATCTATGTACATAAATTGTAGTTTTGAAAATAAATATATAAAAAAAAGTATATTACTTATGTCGAAATTGTACATGTTTTTCTAGGTACCACGCACATCAAATTTATATGCGCCTATTATGTTACTGGAGGGTCACCAAGGAGAGATATTTACTACTAGATTCCACCCTGAAGGAAAACATTTGGCTTCAGCAGGTTTTGATAGACAAATCTGTGAGTACTGTTTTCAAAATATCCTATTCATATTTTGTTGTAATAATTACATATTTATGATTCTAAATACATATTAACATTATATTTTCTCAACTTACATGGCATAAATTAATAAATAAATATCTTGGGACATCTTACACAAATCAACCTAGTTCCACACAGACACTTGAAATACATACACAACCATGACCAAGGAACAAATATTTCTTATAAATAAATGCACAACCTTACCTATGAAGCTGGAGGTGTCCAGTTCAAATCACCACAAGGCCATTTACTTATGCTTACTGCTAATATTTGTTTCTTGGTCAAAGTCAAACTATTCTTTATCTTATTAACAGACACAATATCAAGAAAAAAAAATCTACTACTAGTTCTAACCCTACACCACTGTCCTCAGACATGGTCATGGTTGTTAACTGTTTTATCTGTTTATTTTAACAAAATACTGTGTTGTCATTTAATACCCACAGTACATACCTCAATATAATAAGCTATATGATTTTTTCCTGCAAGTAAACTATTAACACAAATGAAACTTCTATTATTACAGTTGTATGGAATGTCTATGGACAATGCGAGAACATCATGGTGATGAAAGGCCACACCGGAGCTATTATGGAAATAAATTTCTCCACGGACGGTTCCCATCTGTACTCTTGTGCCACAGACAACACAGTTGCTGTGTGGGATGTACCCACCGGCATGAGGATTAAGAAGCTGAAGGGTCATGCCAACTTTGTCAACTCAGTTTCAGGTAAGATATAAAGTTTTAAGATATGAAAAGTAACTTTAAACAGGGGGATGTAAATACACCTCAAATAAATATTGCTAGTATGTTAAATTGAGGTCAGCTGCAAAAATATGTAATCAATTTATATTCTTATACATCAGTTATAAATAAGTTATATACTGAAATGTTAACATTTTATATGCCAGGGTCACGTTTTATAAAGTTACAATTTCGCTGTTTGCCTCTCTTTCTAGCCAATAAGTGCGTGCGTTAGAGAGGCAAACAGCGAAATTGTAAATTGTAAGTTTATAAAACGCGACCCTGGCCTACTACCGCGAAAATCGAAATTCGTAAATTTCGAGGATTTTTCTCTGTCACTCAAACTAAGGCGTCATTAGAGTGAGAGAGACAAATCCTCAAAATTTACGAATTTCGTTTTTCGCGGTAGCGGATAAACACATATACACTTGCGCTGTAGATTTTTTATTATGTTTCTTACTACATTTGACACTTTATTTGTCTGTGTAAATTGTCTGTGGACAGAGAGGATGTCAATAATTATAGACCAATATCTGTACTACCAGCACTTTCAAAAATATTAGAGAAGTTACTAAATAATAGATTGCTCAATTACTTAAATAAGTTTAACTTGTTATCCTTTTCTCAGTACGGGTTCAGACCAGGTAAATCTACTGAAGATGCCGTATCTGCTCTAACCTCACTAATAGCTGAACATCTTGATAGAGGGTCTAAATGTATGTCTGTATACTTGGATCTCAAAAAAGCGTTTGATACAGTCTCTGTTCCCATACTGTTACACAAGTTGGAAAGAATGGGGATTAGAGGTATTCCACTTCGTCTCCTCAAAAACTATCTAACAAATAGGAAACAAAGGGTAAAGTTGGGAGACTCCAGTTGTACCAGTGAAGATGAAGATGTGACGTACGGAGTACCTCAAGGCTCTGTGCTTGGTCCAACGCTATTTCTAGTTTATATTAACGACTTGTGTAACTTAAAGATCCCACACGCAAAAATATTCTCGTATGCTGACGACACCGCCATCGTCTTCACTGGTACTTCATGGGAAGACATTCGGAAAATCGCAGAGTCTGGATTGGAAATTATTAATTTATGGCTCAGAAACAACATCCTCACGTTAAACACTACAAAAACAAATTACATATGTCACAGCATATACAGTAACACTCAACCAAATCATAGTTTTAGTATTAAAATACATAGCTGCTGTAACAATGTACTGAACTGCTGCCAGCAAAATTGTCCGACTATATCCAAAGTTGATAACACTAAATATCTGGGTGTTTATGTGGATCGGGGACTTTCTTGGTACCAGCATCTCGAATATGTCATATTACGACTACGAAAACTTAATTGGATTTTTAAACATATGAGACATGTTGTGCCAAGGACTGACCCCGGTCAGCAGGGCAACAGCAGAGATATTTTAAAAGAGATATATGTATCATTAGTGCAATCCGTATTAACTTATTGTTTACCTATCTGGGGAGGCGCTGCCAAGACTCGTTTCATAGATGTAGAGAGAGCTCAGCGAAGTCTCCTCAAGATTATGTACTTTAAGAAGATGCGGTTCTCCACTGACGAGCTTTATCAAATGTGTAACTTGCTTAGTGTTAGGAAACTATATGTTTTAACTTCTATTCTAAGAAAACATAAAACTACAATTTTTGATTGTAACCTTCTGAAAAAACGAAGGAAAGACATTGTAATGCGTCAACCGAAAACCTACACCACTTTTGCGAATAGACAATATAACAAACTGTCATCACATTTATATAATATTTTGAACAAGAAATTTGATATATACACAAAGTTACAACATGATGTGAAAAAAATTATAACTACATGGTTATTAGATAAAAAATATGACGAGGTGGAAGACTTGCTAGGATATGCAGCCTAGCATGGTCTCACCGTAAAACTTACAAATACAGATATGATCCAACTCCTGCATGCACCCACGCATTCACAGACGCGCACTCCTCGCACGCGCGCACACACACACACACACACACACACACACTCACACACACACACACACAAATACACACACACATACACATACACATACACAAACACACACGCAAATACACCATTAACATTTAAAAATACAGTCTTAAGCATGTACCTATATGTATTACTATTTATAATTAAGTAATAAATTGTAGTAATGGAAGAGCGGTGCCTCCCAGCACAAGTTATTTTCTAAATAACTTACAGGGAGACATTGGCAATTGTAAGTTTCACACTGGATTATAAACAATAAAAGATTTTTGATTTTTTTGATTTTGATTTTTTTGTTAAAATTATTTGTTGGTATAAATATTATATGTCATATAATATCAATGCAAAAATATCGAGTTTACCATAGCTGGAGGTGGGATTTGAACCCACATCGTCAGCTTTTGCGGCCACTTGTGGGTTTTTCTTTGGTACAGTCAAGAGCAAACATAAGTATAGAAAGAATCCGCTCATAAATATGTTACGACGTTCTTTATTACACAGAATTAGAGTGCACTGGGACATAATTATTTTTATACATTTTTGTGTACACCTTATTTTGTCTTTGACTGTATAGTGTATACCTATGACATCCAATCCAATATTTATAAAATTTAAATACATAATACATAATAGTGTTACTACTTGAAAACACAACTCAAAAATATTCAATAAAACAATTTGAGTTGTTCAGTTCAGGCTAAATAAATATTCAATAAAACAATTTGAATTGTTCAGGAAAAATAAGGTGGAAATAAAAATGCTCAAAATGTCCCAGTGCACAAGTGCAAGACAACAATAATTTGATTTTGTTTTGGTAATGCTTTTTATCTCATTTATAATTTTGCATTCATTTAAACACTTACTACTCGTCATCAGCCATTTTCACATGTCCAAGGCTTACAACTTAATACACGCAATAAATTGGTTCTCTAGTTATTTCAACGAGCGTAAACAAATTGTTAAGCTAACAGGAAAAGATGGGCTTTCGTCAATGTCTAGCCCGCGTCAATTGAGAAGAGGAGTGCCTCAGGGATCCATTTTGGGCCCACTCCTGTACATCCTGTACAGCAGTGACATCGTCAGCTGTATAAAACATTGTAAATACCAGCTATATGCCGACGATTTGCAAATTTTCCTTTCTTTCCATCCACGTGATATGTCCTCCGCAGTCGATAAAGTAAATGAAGACTTAAAACGGTTGTCAGATTGGTCCGCCAGAAACTGCCTTGTGCTTAATCCCACCAAATCAAAATTTATGGTTCTCGGCTCTTTAAAACAAACTGATTGTGTTATTAATATGCATCCAAATGTCACTGTTGACGATGTATCGGTTGAGCGTGTGGATGAGGCCCGAAATCTCGGAATACTATTTGACACTAACTTGCGCTTTGAAAACCATGTGGTGGAAACTGTCCGGAACTGTTTTTATCGCTTGAAAATTTTATATAATTTCAGAAATTTCCTTAGTGTTGCTCTGCGAGTGAGACTCTGTGAATCCTTGGTTTTGTCCAAGCTTAATTACTGCCTTACCGCTTTCGGGCCATGTCTTTTTGCCCGTTCACAGAGTCTTATTCAAAGAGTGCAAAACGCTTGCGCTAGATATTGCTTCAACATTCCCCCCCGTGCCCATGTTACACCGTATTTAAATAACTGAGGGTGGTTAAAAATGGCCGCCCGTCAGGAGTTGATGTTTGCATGCCTACTCTTTGATACGATACAGACTAAGTCTCCTTCATATCTTTTTAACAAAATTGTATGGCTATCTAACACCCACCATCAACCTAGAACGTCCCGAGCAGTAATTTTAAGGGTTCCGAAATACAAGTCCGCTGCGTTTAGAGGGAGTTTTCGCTATCGTGCAACAAAATGTTGGAACAACATTCCTCCACCCGTTCGTCGGTTAAAAACAAAAAATACTTTTAAAATTAAATACAGACAACATCTTTTACATCAACAAAAAATGCAAAGCTGAATCTCCCTCATAGGTCATAGCAGTTTCAGTTCATTTATTGATTGTTGTCTATCTAGCACCCACCTATAATAATAGATATATTACTTTATATATTTTACATATACAACTCTATTACTTTATATATATTTTCATCACATACCTAATTTAGTGTTCATATATATATACACGTCAAGGAAATACCTCACTACATTACATGCATCTAATAACCACAGTGACACACAAAAATTCCACATACATACTGAACATGAACAAGTGAACGTTTTTATAAGGCGTTGCACGCTTTCTATACGAGCATGTAAGGTTCTGGCAGAATATCAGCGATGTGGCTTGCCGCATAAACATGCTGAGCCAGCGCCTATTCTCTGCCACGACACATGGTAAAAACAACTACATATTTATTGTTTGTAATTCTTCTGCAAGTTAGTTTTAAGTTGCATGCCTTCTGTTTGTTAATTGCTCTGTTTTTATACCTACCATGTAAGTTGTGGAAATTGAATAAAGTCTTTATCTATCTAACTTAACTTACAAATTTTCAGGAGCCCGCCGAGGCCCCGAGCTCCTAGTCTCAGCATCAGACGACAACACCATCAAACTGTGGGATGCGCGAAAACGGAACCCCATCGCGTCCTTTGACAGCGAATACCCGGTCACGTCAGTCTTGTTCAACGACACAGCGGAGAAGATTATATCAGGAGGCTTAGACAATGTTGTCAAAGTGTGGGATATTCGGACTAATAAGATTTCATACAAGATTAAAGGGCACACAGATACAATTACAGGTAAATTTCTAGTTAGAAAATTAGCTTTTAAATGGGTGCTCGATTTGTGGCTATGTATGGTCAGCTCCAAAAATGTATTACATTGAACGTCGAGAACTCCCGAGGGGAGTTCTCTGTGGGAGGTCCATATCCGCTACAAAGCGGAAAAATCGCGGGACCCGAACCCCTCATTTTTCCGCTTTGTAGCGAAAATGTACGAGCGTAGCGCGTAGCACTCGTTGGCAATGAAAGTTATAACGGTTTTGATCCTCGTGCCAGGGGCATACATTCTAAAATGTAAATGAACATTATTCGACTTAAAAAACATGGGTTATTCCCACCTGTTACCACCCATCTGACACCAGCGGTAACAACTGGGATTTTTTTCCCACCCGCTACCACTAGAGTACTTGGTGGTAACTACTAGGAATATTTTTCCACTTTTGTTCCCACTAATATATTTGGTGGTAACTACTCGGAAAAAAAATTTCAGGCATTTTAATTCCCAGTTGTTCCCACTGGTAACAGGTGGGAAAAAAATCTCAGTTGTTACCACTGGTGTCAGATAGTTGGTAAAGTTCGAGAAATATGATATGACCGACTGTTATCTTACTTATGACCTTTTAGTTTGCGTAAACACTAACCAGACAATCAGCAGTAGAGCACTTTTCTATTTTTATTAATAACGCAAAATAAAAGGTCATAAGTAAGATAGCAATCGGTCAAATAATATTTCCCGAACTCTAACAGGTGGGAATAACAATAACCCAAAAACGGGAATCCGCGTGAAATATAATTTTAGTATGAGTCTCACCACAGTTTTGTGGTTAAAGTTAGCAGCTTGATACTTAAGACACCCTGACTGTCAATGCGTGCCCATCTACCTCTTTTTCACTCATATGCCGTCGACATAAAGCGTTTTTCGATCGGCGTAAACCGACGCGTTGGTTGATTTGATTGTCTACATTTGTCACCACCCAAACTCTTCCCGTGGGTGTCGTAAGAGTCGACTAAGGGATTGAAGCGTCACTGACCGTTTTTTGATAGAAGATCGATGATGAGTAGCAGCGTCTATTCTATATTACTGCGATCGCCAACTCGCTTGCCCAGCATGGCGTATGGTATGGGCATTTACCTCCTATTATTCCTCCTAAGGCACTGGTCTCACAGCGAACTACTAAGCTATGAACTATGGACTATAAACACGAACAAAAGATACGCACCCCCGTGTAAATAAAAGAGACACGGCGATACTCGCCCGGCGGTGATAGCTGATAGCTGAGCGAGTATCGCCGTGTCACTTTTATTTACGTGTTTATAGCCGATAGTTCATAGCTTAGTAGCTCGCGGTGAGACCAGTGCCTAATGCGTCTATACGCATAGGTAATAGGAGAGGCCTTGTCCAGCAATGAGTACTGAGGCCCTACAGCGAACCACGAACGAAGTGTTGCCTCTATCTCGCACTTGTGAAGTTGTGAATTTGTACGTAAGTGTGACATGAAGGCGAGACTTCGTGCGTAGTTCGCGGTAGTGTATCCGATATAGGCTGATGAACTGATGATGTATGTGTGGCACAGGGCTAGCCCTCTCGTACGACGGCTCGTACCTGCTCTCGAACGCAATGGACAGCACGCTCCGCATCTGGGACGTGCGCGCCTTCGCGCCGAGCGAGCGCTGCGTGAAGCTGCTCGCCGGACACCACCACAACTTCGAGAGGAATCTGCTGCGGTGCGCTTGGTCGCCGGATGGATCTAAGGTAATTTACACAGGACTAGCCCTCTCGTACGACGGCTCGTACCTGCTCTCGAACGCGATGGACAGCACGCTCCGCATCTGGGACGTGCGCGCCTTCGCGCCGAGCGAGCGCTGCGTGAAGCTGCTCGCCGGACACCACCACAACTTCGAGAGGAATCTGCTGCGGTGCGCTTGGTCGCCGGATGGCTCTAAGGTAATTGAATTTTTTGCACTGTTTATTCAACAGCTAGGAAATATAACCAGCATGCTTCGCAGCGAGTTGTATCGTGTTAGCTTATTGTTATTGTAGAAGAGGTGCGTTTGGTCCCCGGATGGATCTAATACTGTTGATTGTACTGCTTCTAACTTAGCGGACCGATAAGTGTGTCAGTATGGAAAACCTTTTCACTGCTCTTAAAATAGACTTCGAGAGGAATCTGCTGAGGTGCGCTTGGTCGCCGGATGGCTCTAAGGTAATTTACACAGGACTAGCCCTCTCGTACGACGGCTCATACCTGCTGTCGAGCGCTGCGGTGAGCTGCTCGCCGGACACCACCACAACTTCGAGAGGAATCTGCTGAGGTGCGCTTGGTCGCCGGATGGCTCTAAGGTAATTTAATACTGTCGATTGTACTGGCTCCTAACTTAGCAAGCCGATAAATGTGGCAGTGCCAATGGCTCTAAGGTAATTTTATTTTTTTTGCACTGTTTATTCAACAGCTAGGAAATATAACCAGCATGCTTCGCAGCGAGTTGTATCGTGTTAGCTTATTGTTATTGTAGAAGAGGTGCGTTTGGTCCCCGGATGGATCTAATACTGTTGATTGTACTGCTTCTAACTTAGCGGACCGATAAGTGTGTCAGTATGGAAAACCTTGTCACTGCTCTTGAAATAGACTTCGAGAGGAATCTACTGCGGTGCGCTTGGTCGCCGGATGGCTCTAAGGTAATTTACACAGGACTAGCCCTCTCGTACTAGTGATGTGCCGTCGGTAAATTACGCATTTACGGTAATTCTCATTGATGGAAATTACGGTAAATTAGGGAAATTTCTCGGTAACTTACCGCTTAAGAATGTTTGGTCATGTTTAAAATTTGTTTACAAATATCGTGTTATCAAACTTTTTATTATTTTTCGTGTTGTTTTCTTAACGAAAGTTATTTCACACCTTTTTGCTTAAACATCTTATGATGTTAAATTATTTTATCGATTCACGTGGTACTTTCAAATAAGTATTTTAATGTTATCTGGCTCAGGCACCTATTTATGTGGTAATTTTGTTACTGTGCTCGTAAATCATAAGATCTTTTGTTACTCATTGTGTTATCTAAGGTAGCACTTGCAGGTAAAATTTAAAGGGTTTAGCGGTGATTGTAAATACTATCTAATTAGAAGCTAGGCTATGTCATTGTCCTGAGTTTGGATGTTTCGTGATTGGCCGGTTTTTTTTTAGGTTCAGGTAGTTATGGTGGGGAAAATAATTGTGTCCCCTAACGTAGAACAGATTCCAGTTTTTTATTTGGACGTAGTTTAGCAAAAAGGATCCAACCTGAAAAAATTGTCATTGAAAAGACTGACTTTTGCTTTTGACAGAAATTTGAAGTTTCAGTTAATGCGGCTTTATACCGGCAGCTCAACAGACAGATCTCTAAGTCCCTCAAACGCGATATGCGCCAATTCCGTACCAAGGGTATAGAAGAAGCCATCGAACGGAACAAGGGCTCTAAAGTTTTTGCAAGGGATCTGTCTGTTGGGCAAAGCCAGCTCGCCAAATTAAAGACTGAGGATGGTAGAATCGTCACATCCAGATCTGAGCTGCTGAGTGAGATAGAGGGTTTTTATGGACAGCTGTACACGTCAACTAGCAGACCCGAAGTTGACCTAGCGGAAGACCTCAGAGCTAGACTGACCCGACACTATACAGAAGACATCCCGGACATCAGCATGTGCGAGATTAGAATGGCTCTTGAACAGCTCAAAAATAACAAGGCGCCTGGGGAGGACGGAATTACAGCTGAGCTTCTGAAGGCGGGTGGTAAACCGATCCTTACGGCCCTTCAGAAGTTGTTCAATTCCGTCTTACTGGAAGGGAGAACGCCAAAGGCATGGAACAAAGGTGTGGTGGTACTGTTCTTCAAAAAAGGTGACAACGCTTTATTCAAGAACTACCGACCCATCTCACTTCTGAGCCATGTCTATAAGTTGTTTTCAAGAGTCATTACGAATCGTCTTGCACGCAGGCTTGATGACTTCCAGCCTCCCGAACAAGCCGGTTTCCGAAGAGGCTTTAGTACCGTAGACCACATTCATACGCTTCCCCAGGTTATACAGAAGACCGAAGAATATAACCTGCCCCTCTGTTTACCGTTTGTGGACTACGAGAAAGCCTTCGATTCGATCGAAACCTGGGCAGTACTACAGTCTCTCCAACGGTGCCAAGTTGACTACCGCTATATCGAGGTGCGGAAGTGTTTATACGAGAGCGCCACAATGTCAGTCCGACTCCAAGACCAGAGCTCGAAGCCTATTCTGCTGCAGCGGGGATTTAGGCAAGGAGATGTCATCTCCCCTAAGCTGTTTACCGCTGCACTGGAGGATGTCT
>JALPQI010031939.1:0-25410 GCA_025490895.1 Thaumatotibia leucotreta
CCCACAATCTACATAGATAACTACTATGACCAAGTCACACACATTTGCGATAAAGACACAAACGAATGCTCTCCCTTTATACGTATAGGCACGGTCTGAGCTTTGGATGCCGCTTATACATACACGGCGGAAATTCTTTTGGGTCAGTGAGGGTAGCTAGCAGATCCAGAGTAGCTACGCGAAAATGATCTGAGAAGACCTTCCCTTGATTTTTAAATTTATGAAAATTGGCGTTTACACAAAATTACAAACTTTTGATTTTTTTTTTTGTGATCCCATACAAGCTTTTTCTCGCACCCTGTATGTTTTTTCCAAAATCTGTAAAAGAAAATATTCATTAATTTTAAATTGAGGGAAGAAGGCCTTCCCTAAAGACCATTTTCGCGTAGCTAATCTGGATCTGGTAGCTGTCCTCACTGACCCAAAAAGAATTTTCATCCTGTATAGCCGCTCACCTGTCCCGAGCACGACATGACAAGGAATTTATTTACTGAGACAGAATTTAAGGTAACTATCTATTCTACTTTTCTTTCGATTAGCTACCAAAAACTACTTAGCTTAGCCAATCTTGCTCATAATACCTAGTTTTGTTTGAAGATCTTGATTAACCCCTGCAGTGCCTAGTGACAGATCTGTCACAAGCCAAATGGACTTTAATATAAAATAATTGAAGTAATTAATTATTTTATATCAACAACTTTCACTCAGCTTTATCAAACAATAATAGCGAAAACATTTTTGTACCTACGTTTTTGTGCATTAGTAAGATACCTACCTCTAGGAATTGTGTATCTTCTACACAAGAATCTAATCCGTCGTGATTCTGTCCTTTTTCATCGTAAAGTATCTATTTGTCATTTGTTTACCGGAACCACAGAAATTTGTAATGTCACGCTCGAAACTTCCTTGACCATTACCTCAAAAACAAATCGAAGATTAGTGGACATCACCGATTCTTTAATCAGCACGTTATTCATCCTTTGTCTTCGGAAGATTCTGCGCGGAAACTGATGGCATTTGAAATATATGGGCATACCTTCCTACACATAACGCACAGACTCTACATTTAGCGTAAATATTTACAGAGCGTGTGGTTTTTCCGAAGAACCCATACGTTTAGTCATTCACGTGGTACCTAGTTAAAAGCGATATAATTTATTTCTGTGGTCAGTGTTTGACACATAACATGTTGTTTACACTACTACGTCTTCATTTGAGATTTGTGCTCAAAAATGCATAGCCTTCAGATCCCTC
The DNA here is from genome assembly GCA_025490895.1 of Thaumatotibia leucotreta. Classification (NCBI taxonomy): domain Eukaryota; kingdom Metazoa; phylum Arthropoda; class Insecta; order Lepidoptera; family Tortricidae; genus Thaumatotibia; species Thaumatotibia leucotreta. The sequence goes on from JALPQI010031939.1 coordinate 1,255, forward strand.
GGGTAACTCTGTTTGGTTCGGGTTTCCTTTATATAATGACAACTAACAATCAGTACTAGCCGATAGAAAGTAAACCTTGGCTCTTAACTGAGTAGTTCGCAAAAAGTTACAAAATTAAGACAGATTTACAAATCACTAGGTATTAAATTTTTCTATTTTGTTACCATAATTTTGTATGATTGTGAATATTTATGTGTATTATTTCGCAAACAACCTTACAAACCTTACAAACCTTAAATTGATTTTAATATCATTAAAAAGTTGGTAACATGATGGGAAATGGGTAAATCACACATTTAGCGCAATAAAATTAGCGCAAATAATTTTGCACAATCTTTTTGAGAATTGCTCAGCTAGCTTACTTATTTACTTGTTTTGATCTTCACTTGTCCATATTAAAAGCATTTGTTTTCTTTTTAATAATCTAATTTAGAATAGTACATTACGACACAAGTGCGAAAAATTTGAAATTCGAAACGAGTGGCGATGTTTTAAAGCACGACCGATAGGGAGTGTTTTAAATCGACACGAGTTACGAATTTCGTTTTTGCACGTGTCTCGTACGACGTTTTTTAGTACAGATGGCCCTCCAAAGTTTTGGACCTGACGTAAAATGACCCACTTCTCGCACTAGAGCCTAAAAAAGGCACTATCTGTACTAAAAAAAATATTTTGTCGTCGTTAGTCAGATCAAAGTAAATAAGGATGTAGATATACCTATATGTCACATACAGGTGACAAACGTTCGATAGGTAAAATTATGTTAGGTACCTAGTATGCCAGAAAGCTGTACAAATGAAGAATAACTAGTATAGGTAGTTCAAGTCATACGTGACATTAATTTAATCAATAAAAAAACATAAAAAGTATATACATTGGATACCAGCTTTATGAGAACTTATTATTGATAAATTTATTTTAAGTTCATAAAGTACTAACTTTTGAAGCTAGAAGTATAAAATTATTATTAATCTATTTTACCACACCTCCCATACAACTTATTATGTAGTATAGTATCTAATAAACCAAAATATCATATAGGACTCGACCATTGCGTATTGACCACTATGTGTTAAGTAGTATTATTACTCTATTGTTATACTTTACTGGAAAATTAGTGAGTCCCATTTTAAGTAAAGTGGTCTAACTTGGTAATAAAATCCAATGCACTTTCACATTACGTAAGCATGCGTTGACCGCCCTTGGCCGCCATATAGGCCGTAAAATGAAGGTGGGAGAAAGGCTTTCCTCACATTTCTATCCCATCCTCATTTACGAATAGTTCTGTCAGGTTTCGGAGAAACGAGGTTTTTGTTTGTTTTGAATTTTGTGGTGTTCCGTTGATGACATAGTCGACGCAATGAGTATAATGCAGGTAAGTCACTATTTATCTAGTTTTCTTGATAAATGAATATTAGATTAAAGTTACACATTTTACAAGCAGGAGAACAAAATATGTTTGAAAGATATCGCCATTTAGGAATGAGGTACGTCAGGTACGTTATAGATAACTCTGATAATTTCAAATAAATGTACCTATACCGAACAAAGTATACATTCCACATATTCCTCAAGTGAAATAAGGAAATATTTGCTCACATCTAAGGACAAAACTTTTACGTACCAATTGCCAGGTCTTCGTGCCTCTCACATTACATTTTAAAGTCAATAACCCCTCAAATCGCAAAAACTCACCAGAATCTCAATTATCTGCATTAAGGAAATGTAGATACCTACATAGGTTCTTGGCTTCGTAATATTATCGCAAGTCACGCAAAAACACTTAATAGTTGCACCTAAGTAATTTAAGTAGATGCTTAATGTTTTATAAATATTGACAGGTAAACCCATGGTCTGCTCATCGGCCAATTATCTCTGATGTCTCTACTTATGACTAATAATTATTAGTTTACCGTGTTTGTGACTTCGCAGATCTGACTGGACCGTATAGACTCAAAAACATACCTTTCGATGATAATATGCAGTGAAACTAGGTTGGGTAGGCACAAAAACTCTTTCTGTTAAGTCTACCAGAAGTCATGTGTAGTGTGCAATGAATAGGTAGGTAAAATACACACAAACATAGGCAACTAAATATTTAATCCTTGCTTTCATAACATTATATGCGCTTAATCCTGTCTAGTGTTTGTGAACCATAAGTAGGTATTCGTATTTTTTCAATAAGAAAAATTTACAAATTGCGGCGAGCGGTAAAACGCACGGCTGATACGCACACAGAACAAAAAATTACGTAGAAGCGGCTTATACCCCGATTCTCGAGAGAACCGATGTCGCCACACTCACACTGGCGCAAACATGCACACAGAAGTATCTGAAAGCTTATTGGTTATAAAATCTTATACAAAAATAAACTGTATTTCGAATGCGACAAAAGCAAAATTATACTACTCGTTTTATTACTTACGACGTTTCGCTTGCTACTACTAACTTGCAAAGAGAGTGTTGCCATCTAGCGTCGAGTAGCATAAGTCTGTTTATAACTAAAACTCAATAGTTCAGCAACTCCCCAATAGATGGCGAATCCTTGTTCTCTCTCCCACATACGTGGCATTTCCCAAGAGTAAAAGAGATAGGCTGCTTTTTGCACGTTATGGCTAACAAGCGTCATAGTGCTGTGCAAGAGTCGGTATTATATCGATAAAATATATTATATTATATTATATACACGATGATTCTTAATCCGTGATCAGGAGTAGAAAAACATTAAAATTTAGCCAAAATTAAACTTATTTGGCGAAGTCTCAAGTTATTTGTTCACTGTTTAATTAATTAAAAGTGAAAACCTAATTTAAACAAATTACCACTTAATACATGGTCATCCTACAGTATAAAGTTTAACTACGATACGTCAAGTGCCATCAGTATGGCGGGAAACGGGAATTTGACGGATCTTATGTCAATAAAGACTCATTATTTTATCAGTACAACACTGATAACGACGAACATAATTAATAGGAGATTATGTTAACGTGCATTACCTAAACTTGGCAAAATCTTGAGCAAGTAAAGCAATTTGTTTTCATACAGTACAATTTAATAATAACATAAAAACAATAAAACTGCATACCTGACCAACTAAAACAAAAAACATAATTTAACAAGTGTTCAAAATATCCATCGTGTTGTTCTAGACACAGATCCGCTTGATTGTTCCTGTGATTGGATTGATTCACTCGAAATCTTCTTCAGCAAAGAATCTTAAGATTTGTTGATCAAGGTCGTCAGGATGATGACGAGTTCGTCCGGGTGCTCGTGTTATGGCACTGTAAACTGTCCGAAGTCGCGAAGATTTTTGGTGCATGCGATTTATTAAATTGTGTCCGGGGATCGGAATGTTTGGATGAAGTTCGTGAAATAACTGTTGGGTTCGCCTTGTGCTATTCGTTTGTATTGACAAACGTACAGCATCGTAACGCTCCATGTTTGAGCACGGATGTGGTGGAGGCATGATTTTTGGTGAATAATTATTATTTTCTCATTCAATATCCGTGACTATGACTTTGTTTATTAAGCGTATGACAAAAGTGATTGACAATGTCATGGGCAAGGTTTACTCATAAATTGACAATTGCTAATAACTTTGTAAAGAGATTACAATACAACCTCATTAAAACCGATATGGTAGTATAGTAGTAAAGACAAGGATTTTAGGATAAAATTTAATTCAAAATTAAAACATGATTAAAAAATAAATAAATTTGTTTTCACGTAATTACTACTTTAACGTAATCCCCATCAATTACTGAGTTAGAAAAAATGATTCCTGATCACGGATTAAGAATCATCGTGTATATATGAAGTAATAGCATTGGGCGTCTAGGGAGGTAATTACGGTATTTCTAACTAGAGTGTTAGATTTTAATGACTCGAGTTAGTATTCCGCTTACCGACCGTGGTGCACACAATGTTTTTCATCACACTTCTAAGCAAAAAAAATTGTTTTAAGACAAAATATTGTTAAATGACGTACCAACTTTTCTATAACTCCCTAGGGAATACTCCCGCGATGCATGCAAGCAATGGGGCGCTTACAACACAAGTGTGATGAAAAAGTACATTTCTTCGATTTGCTTTGGTTTTTCATAATCATCATCATCATCATATCAGCCGAAAGACGTCCACTGCTGAACATAGGCCTCCCCCAAAGATTGCCACAATGACCGGCCCTGCGCCACCCGCATCCAGCGGACTCCTGCGACCTTCACCAGGTCATCAGTCCACCTTGTGGTGGGCCTACCCAACGGCCATCGGTTCTACGCGCAATGTGCCCCGCCCACTGCCACTTCAGTTTAGCGATTCGGAGAGCTATTTCGGTTACTTTGGTTCTGCTGCGGATGGTCTCCTTTTTAATCCGATCACGCAGAGAGACTCCTAGCATAGCCCTCTCCATTGCCCTTTGGGTGACTTTGAGCCTTCTTATGAGGCCTATGTAAGCGGCCACGTTTCAGTACCGTATGTCATCACTGGCAACACACACTGATCAAAGACTTTCGTCTTCAAACACTGCGGAATATTGAACGAAAATATGTGTCGTAGCTTCCCGAACGCTGCCCAACCGAGTCGGATTCGACGATTGACCTCTTTCTCGAAGTTGGACCTACCTAACTGGATAGTTTGTCCTAGGTATATATATTCGTCTACAACTTCGAGTGTAGTCTCCGATTATTACGGGAGTTGGTGCTACATGGGAATTTGACATGATTTTAGTCTTATCCATGTTCATCCTAAGACCAACTCGCTCGGAGGCTTTACTGAGGTCAACGAGCGTAGTACTTAAGTCCTCCAAGGTCTCAGCCAGACTACTATACTATATCTTTGGTTCTCTAGTTTGGTTTTTACGGAACTCATATTTACCCAGGGTGTAACTAAAATTAATGGTGCTTCTTTTAATGTCAAAGTGATTACTTTGACATTAAAAGTAAGTAAGTAATCACTTTGACATTGAGAGGAGCACTTTTATATTATATAATTTTAGATAGCGGAGCATTTTTAAATAAAACAAATATAATAATAATATATAACAAATAATTAATTCATAACCTTTTGAATAATTAAAAACCGACAGATGGACAGTCGGGCAGACAATGATAACGATAATTTGAGAACGGCACCTTAAAATTCACACCCATAATATTATAATATTAGGATATGCTCATGCTCACAGTAAGTAAGGCTGAGATGATGATGATGACGATGACATTCGGGCGGAAATGGTGAAACTATGTTTTGGCAACGAAACCTTAATATCTACAATATTATAATATTATGATAAGCAGACCTACACTCAGCAGCTAAAAGGCTGAGATGATGATGATGATGATGACGATGACAGTCGGGCAGACATGGCGAAACTATAATTTGACAATAGAATCTTAACATTCACAATATTACAATATGAGGATGTGGGGATCTATACTAAGCAGTAGGTAAGGTAGTAGTCTTAGGGTGATGATGATAATGACGACAATGACAGTCGGGTGGACATAGCGAAACTATGATTTGGCAACGAAACCCTAATATCCACAATATTATAATTGGATGACATGCAGGCCTACGCTCAGCAGCTGGCAGCAGAAGGTTGAGATGATGATGATGATGACGATGACAGTCGGGCGGACATGGCGAAACTATGATTTGGCCACGAAACCTTAATATCCACAATATTATAATATGATGATACGTAGGCCTACGCTCAGCAGCTGGCAGCAAAAGGTTGAGATGATGATGATGATGATGACGATGACAGTCGGAAACCCGATTAAATAAATAAAAATTATAGAGAACATGTTTAAATTTTTTTCACTTAATCGGCTCAAGACAACTAATGTAGGTATATCGACGAAATAAAATATCGATATCGATACCTTTTTGGACCCTTTCCTCGCATTGGCCGCTACTCAGCCTATCGTTCCGAAATTCTAGAAATTTCCATAGTTTCATGCCAAATAAAAAACGACCTTATTATTGGCATATAAAGTTGTTTCTTATTTAGTGTAGTACAAACATCTTGCGGAAGACGAAATATTTTAGAAAATATTAAAATATTAACAAATTAAGAACTTCCGGTGGTATGAAATACCTTCATTGGTGAGGTTTGACTTCTGGCTATTACATTTACATCCCAAAACGGCACAAAAAGGCATATTTGCACATTCTTTTTCAGATTTATTCGAAAACGATCTCACGTGAGCGCGCTTAGAGAACTGACGGCCTACTGTGGTTAACTTTTGTGCAGGTAAGCCTTGCGCTGCTTACTATTGCCACACGCGCTGCGCTTACATTACGCTTCTACTGTTTTTTCTGTTTTGTGGATACGCAGGGGTCTGGGTTCAATCCCTGGCTCATACCAATAGCTTTTTCAAAAAACATGTCTACGAAATGTCATTTGACATTCACAAGTGTTTTACGGTGAAGGAAAACATCGTGAGGAAGCCTGCATACATCAACGAAGAAATTGTAGGGTGCATGTGAAGTCCCCAACAAGTTCTGGGCCAGCGTTGGGACCACGCAAAATAGGCAAGCATTCGACATCCGATTTGCGGAAAAAAGGCCAGAATACAACAACAAGAAATTATTTTCCTGCCATTTTTATGAGCAAACTTTTAATAAACAATCCTATGAATATTTTCACAAAAACTCGAAAAAAGCTTAACCGACAATGCTCAACAATGCATGACGAATTTATTTTTTAAGTTTGTGGAACGAAAGAAGAAGAAAAAATATTTTTTAAATTACGGAACAAATGTATTTTACTTTTCGTACGTTAAAACACACGCTGCGCTCAGAATTCTATTTTAGAACAACTTTGCACCCTTGTATAACAAATAACTATTCCTTAACATTGCATTTTTTCCAAAATAGTAATTTTGCGACAATTGAGCGTTTTTCCCATTTTTGCGGCATTCCGATATATGTATTTTATAGGTACCTACTATTAAATAAACACACGAATATTTTCAAGAAATATGTCAGTAACATTTTATTAGAAACTTGTGGTCAGGATCAATAAGAATATACGTACCCTTACATTCTACCTACCTTACCATTTAATGTAAAATCTGCTTAATTATAGGTCTTTAATTTTACAATTCATCATCATCATCATCATCATCAGCCTATGATAGTCCACTGCTGGACGTAGGCCTCTCCTATTAACTATGCGTATAAACGCATTAGGAGGTAAATGCCCATATTCGCCACCACAGAACAAAAAATAAGGTAGAAGCGGCTTATACCCCGATTCTCGAGAGAACCGATGTCGCCACACTCATACTGGCGCAAACATGCACACAGAAGTATCTGAAAGCTTATTGGTTATAAAATCTTATACAAAAATAAACTTTATTTCGAATGCGACAAAAGCAAAATTATACTACTCGTTTTATTACTTACGACGTTTCGCTTGCTACTACTAACTTGCAAAGAGAGTGTTGCCATCTAGCGTCGAGTAGCATAAGTCTGTTTATAACTAAAACTCAATAGTTCAGCAACTCCCCAATAGATGGCGAATCCTTGTTCTCTCTCCCACATACGTGGCATTTCCCAAGAGTAAAAGAGATAGGCTGCTTTTTGTACGTTATGGCTAACGAGCGTCATAGTGCTGTGCAAGAGTCGGTATTATATCGATAAAATATATATAATTATGTATATATGAAGTAATAGTACATTGGGCGTCTAGGGAGGTAATTACGGTAATACTAACTAGTGGACAGTCGGGCAGACAATGATAACGATAATTTGAGAACGGCACCTTAAAATTTACACCCATAATATTATAATATTAGGATATGCTCATGCTCACAGTAAGTAAGGCTGAGATGATGATGATGACATTCGGGTGGACATGATGAAATTATGATTTGGCAACGAAACCTTAATATCTACAATATTATAATATTATGATAAGCAGACCTACACTCAGCAGCTAGCAGCAAAAGGCTGAGATGATGATGATGATGATGACAATGACAGACGGGCAGACATGGCGAAACTATAATTTGACAATAGAACCTTAACATTCACAATATTATAATATGAGGATGTGGGGATCTATACTAAGCAGTAGGTAAGGTAGTAGTCTTAGGTGATGATGATAATGACGACAATGACAGTCGGGTGGACATAGCGAAACTATGACTTGGCAACGAAACCCTAATATCCACAATATTATAATTGGATGACATGCAGGCCTACGCTCAGCAGCTGGCAGTAAAAGGTTGAGATGATGATGATGATGACGATGACAGTCGGGCGGACATGGCGAATTTATGATTTGGCCACGAAACCTTAATATCCACAATATTATAATATGATGATACGTAGGCCTACGCTCAGCAGCTGGCAGCAAAAGGTTGAGATGATGATGATGATGACGATGACAGTCGGAAACCCGATTAAATAAATAAAGATTATAGAGAACATGTTTAATTTTTTTTCACTTAATCGGCTCAAGACAACTAATGTAGGCATATCAACGAAATAAAATATCGATATCGATACCTTTTTGGACCCTTTCCTCGCATTGGCCGCTACTCAGCCTATCGTTCCGAAATTCTAGAAATTTTCATAGTTTCATGCCAAATAAAAAACGACCTTATTATTGGCATATAAAGTTGTTTCTTATTTAATGTAGTACAAACATCTTGCGGAAGACGAAATATTTTAGAAAATATTAAAATATTTACAAATTAAGAATTTCCGGTGGTATGAAATACCTTCATTGGTGAGGTTTGACTTCTGGCTGTTACTTTTACATCCCAAAACGGCACAAAAAGGCATATTTGCACATTCTTTTTCGGATTTATTCGAAAACGATCTCACGTGAGCGCGCTTAGAGAACTGACGGCCTACTGTGGTTAACTTTTGTGCAGGTAAGCCTTGCGCTGCTTACTATTGCCACACGCGCTGCGCTTACATTACGCTTCTACTGTTTTTTCTGTTTTGTGTTCGCCACGCTGGGCAAGCGGATTGGCGATCGCAGTAATGTGTCCACTATGATGACGCTGCTGCCCATCATCAATCTTTTATCAAATACTTAGTGGTCAGTGACACTTCAATCCCTTAGTCGACTCTTACGACACCCGAAGGAGGAGTTGGGGTGGTGACAAATGTATTCTTACTGCCGTCAGCACACGGCGGCAATTTTACAATAATATATATTACCTATTACAATAAATAAAAGTTTTATTGACACAATACATAAGGTAAATAAACTTATTACAAATTAGAGAACTACAACTTCTTAACTAAATTACACAAATTACTAAAATCAAATTAACATACAATGCACACACACAGATTATCACATTACAACCCCGTCCCTTGCCGTTTCCGGTGCAAAAGTACCCATAACGCTGGCAGCATTTCCACGCTGGATAGCCATGGATAACCTTTGCACCAGAAACGCCTCAGAGCGGGGATCCTCTCCCTTTAGTCTGAGCCGGCGACCAATGTCCTGCACAAACTGCTTCGCATCTCCACCCCAACAGCCCGCTGTCTCCACCGCTAAAGGCACGAATATGTAGCCGGGTCCCAAGGGCGAGCGCGTACTTCTGGCGCTTCACTGCGGCTTGAGTCTCGGCAGCGGCTCCGGCCACGCGAGATGTACGACCGATATGGGTGGCGGCGAATGTGCTGACACATGTAGCATCCCACACCAAACACCGCCCCCTCTCCCACGGCACCAGCGTTAACCCATCCGGACGCTTACCATCAGTGCGGCTAAGACCCGGTGGCTCAAGAACCGATGGAACGCCTGCTGCTCGCAGTGCCCTCTGGACAATGTCGTTTAGGGCGTGGTGTCGCGGATGCCTACCACTACACCGACGGCAACCCAAAGCATGATGCCCGTCAGCCCCCACCACGGAACCACAGATGCACGTATGCGGATGGCACACATCGCAGCCCAAGCGGAGTCCGACGGCCACACGCAACGAGTCACCATCGAGCAGAGTACCCAGTTGAGGAGAAGGTAAGGTATGTAACCACGCCCCTGATTCCGACTGTGATACCGCCAGAAGCCTTGCACGGTCCGTCCCGGAGGCGAGCCCAACGAGACGTTCCAGAGTAGCTTTGCAACCTACGTCATCCCAAGCACGCTGGACCTCCCGCCTCTCAGGAACGGCTGCCCCCGGGTTGTGACTCGACCACGCCGCCAAAGCACCCGACACATGAGGTATGCTCGCCTTGTCGCCATCCAAAGAAAGTATGTCAGCAACTAGGTCTGCCACCCCATGCACCGACGCCAAGAAGGCCGGTAAGCACACGTCATCCACCCGCCGGACCCCAATACCTCCGTACCGAATCGGCAAAGCTGCCTGCGCCCACTGGTCCTCGCTTAGGGAGACGTTGACAATTGATTCAATCGTTGATTTAATTGCAACGTCGAAAGAGTCAATAGTGTCCGGGAATAGCCACACCGGAGCCGTACGCAGAAGGTACGTTATTTTAGGGACGGCAAAACACTTCTGCATCAGAACCAGCGCTACATGCGGGTGAACCAATTTAAGACGCTCACTCACGAGCAGAATGATCTCCTTACGCGATTGGAGGGCCTCGGGAACTGCGACATCAAAAATGGGTGCACCGAGAAGACACAAGGAGTTTGGATTCGGCTCTTTGAGGCCCGGCAGGAGAGATAAGAAGTGGGGAAAAAGAGAACACGAAGCTGGCCCACACGAATAAAACTCGCACGCTCATTTTACAATTGTATTGTAGATATCAAGAGCAAATGCACTGCCTACTAACTGTCATGCAGGTTGACAGTAACTACCAAACGTATGTCTTCATGAATGAATGATTTTAAAAAAATGTTACAGGTTTTGCTAGCATGGTCAGTGGTCGTCTGCGCTCAAGGTGCAGTCCTCGACCCAGCCCTGTACCTGTCTCCGAGCCCCCCTCTGACAGGCGAGCCGAACGCCCTACGCCAATGGACTGGGGTACCATCTACCTCAACTGAAGCACCAACGGAGACAGAACCGTTTGACGACCGTTTAGGTAACAGTTTGTTACTTTTACAGGTATTGGTTACTTGGCCAGTGGTGGTTTATACTTACCTACGCCAAGTGACGTCCTGGACATAGCCCTATAGTTGTCTCGGAGCCAGGCATTGGCAGGCGAGCCAAATGCCCTACGCCAAAGGGCTGGGGCACCGACTACCTCAACTGAAGCACCAACGGAGACAGAACCATTTGACGACCACTTAGGTAACAGTTTGTTACTTTTACATGTTCAGTATGACCAGCTGTGGTTTATACGGAGACTGCTATCCTGGGCCCAGCCTTGTAACTGTCACCCACACCGCTTTTTGCTGGCGAGCCGAACGTCCTAGGTCTATGGTCTGGAGTACCATCGTCAACTGAAGCTCCAACGGAGACAGTACCGATTGATGACCAGTTTGTTACTTTTACAGGTAGTGGTTACATGAGTGTACGGAATCTGTTGTCCTATAACGCTGTACCTATCCTTCAGCACTCCTCTGACAGACGAGCCGAACGCCCTAGGTCGATTGTCTGCCACTGCCATTTTAGAACATTTTACAAATCCCCCAGCTCCCTTCTGGGTCGCGTTTTATAAAGTTACAATTTACAATTTCGCTGTTTGCCTCTCTTTCTAGCCAATATGTGCGTGCGTTAGAGAGGCAAACAGCGAAATTGTAAATTGTAACTTTATAAAACGCGACCCTGGTTCACTTAGTCCGCAGCCGGCAGAAGGCTGCTGCCCGCCGCCATGTGCACGCGCTGTGTTCACCCGCTCCTCGCTGCTCCCCTTACACCTTCCACGAGGCTTCCACTCTCCGCACACACACCAAAACCTGCCTGTCATGAAGCATCTAACACAGGCCAGAAGTTTCACACCCATAAAAGTTGACGATGACCAGTTAGGTAACCGTTTGAGCTGTGGTTTGAGTCACTTCGACAGGTATTGTTAGCATTGGTCTTCGGTGCTAGACACCCAAGCTACCATTATAGACCCAGGCATTTAGCAATTGCCCAGTTCCTTTGTAAATTTTCAAATTGACCTAGAGCAGTCAGCTGACCCCTGACATACTACTCCTTAGCTTAAGCATTGACGGTTGTATGCCGATTGAAGACTAAATAGGTAACAATTTTATGGTACTTTCACAGGTATTAATGACCAGCTTTTTGCATTGCTTTTCCATGCAAACTGCCATCCTGGATTCCAGCCTTGGAGGTATAGTCATAGTCAACTACAGGTGTATCTACATCTTCACCTTATTACTGGTACAATGCAATACCTACGGCGATAATGTCGATTGTGGGTGTAACTGTCCTTCAGCCTCCTTTTGAGAGTATGGCCGAGAGAGATCGATCGAGATTTACTTAAACATTGCTTTGAACTTGAACCATACCAATGGGAGAATAACTACTCCAAAATATCCGTATATTTCACATTATTATGCGTATCATCCCTATAAAGTGTATAAAAATCTTAACATTAAGTTAGGAAAAAAAAACATTACATTTTTTGTAAAGTCGAAACATTGGTACAGATGTAGTGAGAAATTCTTTTCCTTCGGGAAAACTCCGATCTTTATCGGAATACGATGATACCCGAACTGTCAATCAATGATCGTATTAAATGAGTGACATTTTCATATCTAGTAATATGGAACTTTATTGTTTAGTGTCAAATGTCACAATGAACTAAACTGTCAAAGCTAATGTATAATATAGAGATGTTACAACCACCTTCTGTAACTTAGAAAAAATATTGTTATTACAAAAAATATCCCCATATTAAAATATAACGTAAAATAAAACAAAACTTATTAGGGAATATTTTCAAGGGCTATAATTTTATGTTATTTTATTAGCATCCTTCTCGCAACTAAGTAAGTAACCCATAATAGTTCAGTCATTTTATTTTTAACTGTATGGAAAAATTGGTCATTTGGAAATAATTTATAATAGCAGGAATATTCAGTCATACGGCTTTAATAACATGTTAATAATTATTTAGACACAAATCCAACAAAATTTGAAACATGAAAACCGCCACTTTTGTTAATTGTTAAAAAATCGTACAAAAATATTAATAAATATTTTAATACTTATTTTGGTTCCTTAATACATGTGTATTAATCCAACAAAATTTGAAACATGAAAACCGCCACTTTTGTTAATTGTTAAAAAATCGTACAAAAATATTAATAAATATTTTAATACTTATTTTGGTTCCTACGATTACGATACGGGTACGATTTTTTAACAATTAACAAAAGTGGCGGTTTTCATGTTTCAAATTTTGTTGGATTTGTGTCTAAGGAACATACATGTGTATTAAGGAACCAAAATAAGTATTAAAATATTTATTAATATTTTTGTACGATTTTTTAACAATTAACAAAAGTGGCGGTTTTATTAATACACATGTATTAAGGAACCAAAATAAGTATTAAAATATTTATTAATATTTTTGTACGATTGTATTAAGGAACCAAAATAAGTATTAAAATATTTATTAATATTTTTGTACGATTTTTTAACAATTAACAAAAGTGGCGGTTAATACATGTGTATTAAGGAACCAAAATAAGTATTAAAATATTCTTGTTGGATGAAGCTAACTAAAAAAATAGACGAACCCTTCACACGTATTTTGTAAAATATTTACTTCCCGACGAAAAGATTGCAGGATTTTTAACTCAGTCATCTCAAAATATCATTTAAATACGATATAAACAGAAAAAATGCTATTATTGAATAATGTTTTTTAAAACCGTATCTTTACTGGACTAATAAAGTCTTTCAAACGCAAACTTATAGGTGCCTAACATAAGTAACTTTATTTACATGCACATAGTTACATAATTAAACTACTACATACTAAATAGTCTTAGTTTCTCATATAATTATGAAAATATGGTAAAAGCTAAGCTAGTATCTAAGATAGGCCCTTTAGGAATTGTACCAAGGATGCTGGCGGCATTTTCTCGCTGTATCGCAATACTGGTACGTTATGCGAGGAAGTCGCTAGCTCTTCGGTCTCCAGTTACCTCTGTTCTGTGAAATACTTGTTCGCGCTGGGACCCGTGGAAATTACCATTCAAATTTTACCTACTGCATGTTTGGGTCGATATTTTCAACGTTTTCCATTTCACAATCTGAGTAACATTCAGGCATGTCATCTTCAGATTCGTCTGAGTTTTCATTTAAGTTAATTATAATCCTATCAATGTGATCGTCCATCGAGTGTTCCTGTGAGCGATATTCATTTTCAAATTTGACAGCGTGATCACAAACTTTTTTCCATTCATCCGGGCCAATCATATTTATTTTTTCTTCTAACAATTTTTTGACTGTAGTCATGTTCATAATTATCTATGTTCCATTTCGATACGTATCCTTTTATCTGTGACCATATATTTTCAATAGGGTTGAAGTCGGGATGGTATGGCGGTAACCTTAACACTTCGTGTCCATGTTGATGTAAAATTTTGTCAATGGAATATTCTACAAAGTCTTAATAATAATAATAATATGTGTATATGTGTATATGCGTAATAATAATAATATTAAAAAAACCGCTGTGACACCTGACAGACGTGTTTGCATAATAATTTTGTTAATATTTTACTTTTATACGCGTTTTATACTCGAAAATGGCAATAAAACTGTCTCAATCAGTCAACAACAACTCCAATAATGTGGAAATGTGAAATAATGCGGAAACAGGCAAATATTTCCAAATGACGACTTTGACATTTAAGGCCACGGCCGATCAATAACACGGCAAGACGCGTCCACACAAGTTATTATGCAGACGAGGAGTCGAACACGAGCGGAGACTACCAGCGCACGACCTCCACCTTCGCCCGCCTCGTCCAGCTCTCCGTCCACAGCGTCGTCGGGCGATGAATTTGCTACGGCGCCCGACACAGGCGGATCCAGTGACCAGAGCGGGCCGCCGCCGCCGCCGCCGCCACGACCACCTGCGCGACGAGGACGGCCACCGCTGCCGGCACGCTTGGGGCCCGCGGGACATGCTGCCCCGCCTACGGCTCCCGCTGCCGGTGGTGTAGTGCGTCGCATGCGATGGACTCAGACGATGAATGAGAATTGCATGCGCGCCTACTACGAGGCTACAGAGGGGGGAACCCGACTAACCGCGTACCGTTCTAGGATTCTGCCTCTGTTTCAGGCTCTTGAACCCGCCATCGCCGTATCGGAGCAACGACTAGCGGATCAGGTGCGGGTCATTCTACGTTCTAAACGTTTGGATGACTCGACACTTGATCAGCTTCGCCTGCAGGCTCTCTCGACTCGTGCAGCTTCCACCTCGGCGCGGGACCAGCCCGCCACGTCGCCGGACCCGGTGCCGACACCCGACCTGGCACCGGGGGCGCCGCGGGTTGATCCCAGTGCCGATGAGGAGTATTTTGCGAGTCAGAGTGTAAGTACTGCAACTGATGAGCATCTGAGGAGGACTTTGTAAGAGGCGATTATGGAATATCGCTCCACACCCAACTCTAGGCCACGGTTACCACGCTTGCCCTTGAATAGACGCAATCTAGCGTTAATGGGAGCCCTAAACGCTTTACTGGAGCCGTACATACGGTCCAGTAAAGATTTGGACGATACGCATTCGATCATGTACTGCGGGGCCATCGCGGCGTGCCGTGTTGCTCGAGTCAAGTTTCCGGACGCTGACCGTGCACCTAGGACCGCCGGGGGTGTCCCCGCATGGCAAGTGCGGATCGAGCGTCGTATCGACACGTTTAGGACCCTCATTGCAAAGCTTATCTGCTTCAGGGGGGGCAATAACCGCCCCCGAGTAATGCGCTTTGTGAACCAGGCGTTCGCGGGAACGGGCATCATGCCCGGCGACTACATGGCCAACCTCACAGAGCGCATTGACTTTCTGAAGCAGAAAGTTTATGCATGGGCAAGCCGTATCCGCCGCTACAGAGAGCGTGTGGATCGATTTCAACAGAACCGCCTCTTCCAAAGTGACCAAAGGAAGTTATACCGAAGGTGGGAGGGAACCGATCATCATTTGTCCGACGCGCATCTGCCGGATGCTACTGCCATGACTGATTTCTGGCGTAACATCTGGTCGGTGCCCGTCGGACACATCGAGGGCGATTGGATGAACGTTGTTGAACGTGAGTGCGAGAGCATCGAACCTATGGAGGCAGTTGCCATCAGTGCCGATGACGTAACTTGTGCCATCCGCCCTGCCCAGAACTGGAAAAGTCCTGGACCGGACGGATTGCACAACTTCTGGCTAAAATGGTTTCGGTGCTCCCACTCACGATTAGCAGCGCAATTCCAACAAGCCCTTGAGCTTGGTTCCCTGCCTCCTTCCTTAACAACAGGTGTAACCTTCCTGCTCTATAAATCCGGTAGTACCACGGAACCGAAAAACTACCGACCCATCACGTGCTTGCCTACACTATACAAGCTCCTTACATCCATTTTGAGAGCAAAAATTAACACGCACATTGTTGCAAACAATGTTCTGGCCTCTGCTCAAAATGGATGTAGGGTTGGGTCCCGTGGTACTAAAGAGCTCCTCCTCATTGACATGACCATTTGCCAGCAAGTCCGGCGTAACAAAGGGGCCCTCTCCGCCGCTTGGATTGACTACAAGAAGGCCTATGATTCGGTGCCTCATTCATGGTTGGAGAGGGTCTTGGAGCTGTATAAAGTTGATGCAGCTTTAAGATCCTTTCTCGGCGCGTGTATGGGGCAGTGGACCACAGTCCTTCGTCAACCAGGAGGCGGAGATGACCCCTCTGGCCCGCAGGACTTCATAAGGATCGAGCGAGGAATATTCCAGGGTGACAGTCTGAGTCCCTTATGGTTCTGCCTAGCTCTGAATCCCCTCAGCACCTTGCTGAAGAATTCAGGACTAGGTTGCCGGCTTCGGAGAGAGGGTGAAGTCATTTCTCACCTTCTGTATATGGATGATCTCAAATTATTTGCGCCAAATAGCCAAGACTTGTTGGAACTACTGCGAACCACAGAAGTTTTCAGTAGTGCCATCAATATGGAGTTTGGTGTCGATAAGTGTGCGGTTATGCATGTGCAGCGGGGGAAAGTAGTAAATTCAACAAATTTACAGCTTTCTGAGACAATGTCGTACAGATCTATCTCGGAAGCAGAAACCTATAAATACCTTGGTATGTCACAGTCTTTGGGTATTGAAGATATGGGAATTAGACAGGCGGTGAAGGAGCGCTTTTTCAGCCGGCTCACAAAAGTACTTAACAGTCTTTTGTCAGGAGGCAACAAAGTGCGCGCCTTCAACGCCTGGGTAATACCCATACTCACATACTCCTTTGGCATACTAAGGTGGACTCAGACCGAGCTGGACGCCCTGGATCGAAGGGTCCGTACGCTGCTTACCACTCATCGAATGCTACACCCGCGCTCATCAGTTATGAGATTGTACATCCCGCGGAGGTGTGGGGGCCGCGGCTTCTTAAATGCCAAAAATCTCCACAACCACGAGGTGTACAATCTTAGAAACTATTTTCTTAACAATGAGTGCGGGATGCATCGTGATGTGGTGGCAGTAGACCGGAACTTCACGCCGCTCTCCTTGGCAAAAGAGAACTGGCGCAAACCTGTGGTACTAAGCACCGAGGACCGCAAGGCGGTATGGAAGAGCAAGGAGCTACACGGGCGGTTCTACAAGGCCCTCACGGGACCTGACGTAGATCTGCTCGCGTCGGTGAACTGGCTACGATTCGGGGACCTCTTCGGAGAAACCGAGGGTTTTGCCTGTGCAATTGCTGACGAGGTTATCATGACGAATAACTACCGGAAATATATCCTGAAGGACGGTACGGTCGACATTTGTCGGGCATGCCGCCGTCCCGGTGAGTCACTCAGGCTCAGGCGGTTGTTCTCAGATTGCTAACACCGAGTACTTGCACAGACATAACCTCGTAGCCAGCATTATACACCAGCAGCTTGCTCTTCAATACGGCCTTGTGGACGTCGAAGTGCCATACTACAAGTACACAACTGCACCAGTTCTCGAAAATGGTCGTGCCACGCTCTATTGGGATCGACCTATCATCACGGACAGGACTATTGTAGCCAATAAGCCTGATATCGTGCTGGTAGATCGATCGCAGCGCCGGGCTGTGCTCGTCGACGTCACCATCCCCCATGATGAGAATCTCGTGAAGGCAGAGAAGGACAAGTCCAGTAAGTACCTAGACTTGGCCCACGAGATAACCGCCATGTGGGATGTTGACTCGACGATCATAGTCCCGATAGTCGTTACAGCGAACGGTTTAATAGCGAAGAGTCTCGACCAACATCTTAAGAGTCTCTCGCTAGATGGCTGGGTCAAGGGTCAGATGCAGAAGGCGGTAATCCTGGACACGGCCCGGATAGTCCGTCGGTTCCTCTCTCTGCGCCCTTAACCACCGGCAGCTTGGGCCCGCCCCGTTGCCGGCGGCACCCTAGGTTAGGTTTTTATAATGTGTTTATATTTTATATTGTTTTTGTATGTTGTATTGTATTTTACTTTTATAACCATATTATAACAACCTAGCCTAAGAGAATATTTAAATAAAGGAAATAATAATATTAATAATATTCTTTATTGTGCTAAAATTAACAATAAATAAACGAAAAAGGAAGCTTACAAGAAGTACGCAACAACAGGCAGTCTTCTTTATGTCTACAAATAATTTCGTATAGTTGTATTTTGGTTAATGATGAACTATGGGGAATATTCTGTTTTTGTAACCATTTTATCATGAGCGGCTTTGCAGTGTTAGAGTTGGGCGGACGTTCTACATATTTATTGTGATGAGCAGCATTGTCTACTACTAAAACAGAATTTGGAGATAAGTTGGGAATAAGTTGATTCCGTAACCATTTTTCGTAATTAATACTATTCATGGCATCGTGATAATCACCGGTTTTATCAGTTGACTTATACATAAGTAGAGCACCCGGTACAAATCCTTTGGCACTACCTGCGTGTACCTACTATAATAAGACGTTGACCTTTTGAGATCAACTGTTTCACTCCTTTATCTCCTTCAGATCTGTACTTCCTTATTAAGTCAAGGTACTTTATTCTTTTTAAGTCTAATGTCATCTTTTTCCATCAGCATTTTTCTATTGTTAGTAATTTTCTTGAATAAGAAACCCATTTGGCGAAGTATTCTTCTAAGTGTAAAATCACATCCTTGGAAATTCATAGTTTCTATTAACTTGGACTTTAGTGCTTTTATTGTTGGGACCTGTTTGTAAATGAGATGAAAGTTATAAACCATTCGTCGTATCACTGCATAATCAAAATCATCAAGATCTAAATAGAATTTCTTTCGTGGTCTAGCTTAATATTGTTTGAGTCGATATGTTTATTTTTTCTATATTCTTCTTCCTAGTTCAAATATTTTCTTATTGTAGGTCTGGATATACCTGTTGCGTCGAAATTCGTTGTTGCACTTTGCCAAAATATTCTGTGTCATTGCTGTTTTTGAATTTAGTGTTTTCTGATATAAGGTACAGGTAAATATTAAATATAATACCTTGGACTGGATTTTTTAACCGCTTTCGAGGTTTCGGCATGGCAACCAAACCTTTTTTTTAAGTAACCTCAAAATATTATTAAAACTATAACTAATATTACCCACTCTATATATATATATTGGTCTGCTGACGCGACTTACCCCTCCGGCTGTTAGATGGGTACTGAAGCTTATTGAGAGAGCACGTTTAATACGAACCTTTCCGAGTTTTCTTTTTCGTATATACGAAGGAAAGCAATTTCTCACTACATCTGTACTTAGGCACTCGTAAGTGCATTCATGACGCATTTCACGTTAAATTATAAAAACTCTTTATTTTCCTCTCAATTCACAATTTTTATCATTATAATTAACGAATTATAAATATTAGATGTCATATACCAAAGAAAAACGACCAAGATCACCTATGTCCGAGGTGAGAATCGAACCCACGTACTCAGCTTTCAAAATTAAAAAGTACAAATCAAAATATTTAGTTAATAAATAATTTGATTTGTGTTTTCACAATATGTTCAATAGATGGCAGCACCATCTCTCTCTCGCTATTCTAGAAAACTGTAAAGTATTCTAAATAGGAGGTGCAGGCATGTAGTTAGTGCTTGCCCTTAGAGAATGGTCAAAGGCGCCTAGCCTTGTATGGGATTGCATATACCCGAGAAATTTGACCGGTGGTTGCTAAGACCGAGTGGCCGAGGGGTACAGGCATCAGCCGCGAAAGCTGAGTACGTGGGTTCGATCCCCACCTCGGACATAGGTGATCTTGGTCGTTTTTCTTTGGTATATGACATCTAATATTTATAATTTATATAGTATTAAGTAGTGTGACTACTGGAGAAAAATTAAAAAGTACAAATCAAAATATTTAGTTAATAAATAATTTGATTTGTGTTTTCACAATATGTTCTATAATTAACGACTTTGTAACGTTTTTAAACTTGATTTATTCATGAATCATATTGTGTATAATTATGCAGCTTACAAAATTAATAGGTTGCTTTACATAAGGAAAATAGATGCATACAGATAGCAGGATTACCGTTTAGGTACCTACCTGTCGATGACTTATTGTGAATACTTAGGTAGAAATACATTTATATGTATAGGTACCTAACTACGTGTTATACAGTGTGCTACCATCATGCAGGCTTTTATTGAAACCGAGGAATAAGATGCAGATTTTTAGCCAAACCGTGAGCACTAGGTATTTGATCAAAAAAATCTAAAGACTAGTAAAGTAAAGTTCAGTGAGTGATCAAAATTAGACACAGATCACAGCTACTCGCCGCCAAGCAGTACTTACACGCGTTATGTACATTCAACACACAGTTTCCGAGTGAACTCTCTAATATACCTAATGGTAATATATTTAACGTACGGACAGCCACCAAACAACCATAAGAAAGATTGATAGACTTTAATGCAAATTAATATAAAACAATAACTAGGTACAATAACTAGGTACAATAACAAATGCAAAGATAACTCAGTACTATTCGGTTACAGAGTCAACGCAAATGAGAGGATTGACAACAAAAGGTATACCGTTCGCCAGTAGGATCCGAAAAAACAGTAAATAAACATAGAATTTATTGTCTTTGACACATTTCGTGAAACCTTTCACGTCCGAAACACGTTCGTGGTTTTATTTTTGCGTTAATACTACGAACACGCTAAATGAGACAATGGACAACAAAAAAAATGCCATAAGAATTCAGAAAACGACGAAAATAATACGTATGTATTTATTTCACACATTACCCAAGTGTAAACTCAAAAACAAAGTACTTACATATTTAAAGCAGATTCAACATTCACGGCATTGCATTAAAGTAAAGGACTCAAAAGCTTTAAACCAGTCTGGTGGCATTGTTGGGTTAATCATAATGTGAGGGCTATGTGCCCAGAGCCCATCTATAGATACCTACATCCGGATCCATGGGAATAACCGTTTACAAGTTACAACACCCTTAGCTGACCAAACGAGGACCCTATGACTTCGAAATAAAGTTTAGAAATCGTGAATAATAAAATGTTGATGATAACTAATGCAACCTGCAACACACATGCCTTCAGGTACGCATACATATTAAAGTACTTGTATAGGTTATGTATGTTGTATTGATACTATTAAAGCTACCTATTCGTATTTACCTATTAGGCACTACATTCAAGTATGTATTATATCATTTTACTGTCGTTTTAGTTAAAGCTGGACAAAATACAACATTAACTCTTCCGAGCAAATGAGCCATGTATAAAAAATCACTTATCATAATGTTGGTACCTATTTATTTATTTCTGGGGTCTCAAAAACAGCTCGGAGTCGATGTAGCTTCGTTTTATCCATGGGAGACCATCTTAAAGTCATCATCATCATCAGCCTATGATAGTCCACGGCTGGACGTAGGCCTCTCCCATTAACTATGCGTATAGACGCATCAGGAGGCAAATGCCCATAATCGCCACGCTGGGCAAGAGGATTGGCGATCGCAGTAATGTGTCCACTATGATGACGCTGCTGCCCATCATCAATCTTTTATCAAATAATGGTAAGTGTCACTTAAATCCCTTAGTCGACTCTTACTACACCCGCAGGAGGAGTTGGGGTGGTGCTGGTGATAAATGTATTCTTACTGCCGTCACCACACGGACAATCATAACATCTTAAAGTATAATTTTGGAAATGCTTATTTAATTTCGTTTTATTTCCAGAACCATCCACAGACGACTTGCAGGCGCCACAGGCACGAACATTCTGGTCATCGCAACCATCCTACGGCATCAGAGGCATCCACATCCCACTGACCTTCAGCCTAACTGGGACCTACGGGACGAACGGCCCCACTGGTATCAGGGGCTCGTACGGAACTGGCGTCTCTGGTGTGATAGGCAGCAGTTATGCTAGCATCTCTGAAGATCCAGCAGGCTTCGGCAAATCAAGTCTGGCTGGTAGTGGGTACGGTCTGTACCAATCGGGACTGCCCGGGACGAGGATCTATGGGGGAAGTGGGGATGCCACGTGGAGTGGGTGGGGAAATGGAAAGTGGGGGCATTATGGTAAGGGATAAGGAATAAATGCTGTTGAAAACTTACCGTTTGTTTTTATGAAACTGCTGTTAACTTGTATATTACGTACTGTCTAATACAGGCAAAGCTCTTAACGGGGGTAAGTTTAGGACATAAAAAGTACAGCCTAGTTAATAGTGACGTTGCCTACGAAGCTGGAGGTTCCGGGTACGAATCCTGGGGAGGGCGATATTTGTGTATTTATTTATCACAAATATTTGTTTCTTGGTCATGGCTGTCTATCTATTTAATGTATATATCTATTATAGACCGTGTGGTACCGGCATAGAATAGTACCACCCCATTTCTTCCCGTGGGTGTCGTAAGAGGCGACAAAGGGAAAAACGACAGATGGGCTGCAGCGTCTGTCGCTGTCTTATTTAAATCTACTGCGATCGCCAACCCGCATGCCAAGCGTGGCGATTATGGCATCTACCCCCCTATGAAAGTCACAAACAATAAATGGCCCCGAGGTTCCGGCGACCCCCGGTGTCTTGACTTTGGTAGCAGTCAGGATACTGGTGGGGTCAGGGGTGCGAAGAATCACCGGCGAAGTCCCAGCTACCACCACCGACGACCTTTGGCCCTGGCAACATTTAACTGCCGAACACTGCGGACGGATGAGAAGGTTGTTGAACTGGAGGAAGAATTGAGCAGGTTACGATGGGACATCGTGGGGTTATCGGAAGTCCGAAGAGAGGGTGAGGACACGATAATTCTGAAGTCAGGTAACCTGCTCTATTTCCGGGAGGGCGACCAGCAGTCCCAAGGAGGTGTCGGGTTTATCGTCCACAAGTCCCTTGTGAACAATGTGGTGAAAGTCGAGAGTGTGTCGTCCAGGGTAGCGTGCCTTGTACTTAGAATGACGCAGCGATATTCGTTGAAGGTCATACAGGTATACGCACCGACTTCGACGCACTCCGACGACGAGGTCGAAGCTATGTATGAGGACATCTCAAGTGCCATACATAGCTCAAAAACTCAGTTCACCGTTGTCATGGGGGACTTCAACGCGAAGTTGGGCAAGCGAGACGGTGAAGAGCTGCGAGTGGGGCAATTTGGAGTTGGATGTAGGAATAGTCGGGGCCACTTGCTGGCTGGTTTCTTGGAGAAAGAAGGACTCTATCTGATGAACTCATTCTTCAAGAAACGAGAGCATAGGAAGTGGACCTGGATGAGCCCTGACGGTGCGACGAGGAATGAGATAGACTTTATCATGTCCACGAGAAAAGAGATATTCAATGATGTCTCAGTGATCAACGCCGTTAAAATGGGAAGTGATCACCGACTGGTTCGAGGCATATTGAATATTAAATTCAAGCTCGAACGATCGCGACTGATTAAGTCTACGCTCCGCCCAGTACCGATCCAACTTACAAATCCCGAAAACTTTCAGCTGGAACTCCAAAACCGTTTCGAATGCCTAGGGAGCGAAGTGGACGATTATAACGATGGTTTCGTGGAAGCTGTTCATACGGTAGGGAGGAAGTTCTTTAAGACGCATCGAACTCGCAGCACCAGAAAGCTGTCAGACTTCACTCTTG
>JALPQI010031940.1:0-25243 GCA_025490895.1 Thaumatotibia leucotreta
CAATAAATGGCCCCGAGGTTCCGGCGACCCCCGGTGTCTTGACTTTGGTAGCAGTCAGGATACTGGTGGGGTCAGGGGTGCGAAGAATCACCGGCGAAGTCCCAGCTACCACCACCGACGACCTTTGGCCCTGGCAACATTTAACTGCCGAACACTGCGGACGGATGAGAAGGTTGTTGAACTGGAGGAAGAATTGAGCAGGTTACGATGGGACATCGTGGGGTTATCGGAAGTCCGAAGAGAGGGGTGAGGACACGATAATTCTGAAGTCAGGTAACCTGCTCTATTTCCGGGAGGGCGACCAGCAGTCCCCAAGGAGGTGTCGGGTTTATCGTCCACAAGTCCCTTGTGAACAATGTGGTGAAAGTCGAGAGTGTGTCGTCCAGGGTAGCGTGCCTTGTACTTAGAATGACGCAGCGATATTCGTTGTTGAAGGTCATACAGGTATACGCACCGACTTCGACGCACTCCGACGACGAGGTCGAAGCTATGTATGAGGACATCTCAAGTGCCATACATAGCTCAAAAAACTCAGTTCACCGTTGTCATGGGGGACTTCAACGCGAAGTTGGGCAAGCGAGACGGTGAAGAGCTGCGAGTGGGGCAATTTGGAGTTGGATGTAGGAATAGTCGGGGCCACTTGCTGGCTGGTTTCTTGGAGAAAGAAGGACTCTATCTGATGAACTCATTCTTCAAGAAACGAGAGCATAGGAAGTGGACCTGGATGAGCCCTGACGGTGCGACGAGGAATGAGATAGACTTTATCATGTCCACGAGAAAAGAGATATTCAATGATGTCTCAGTGATCAACGCCGTTAAAATGGGAAGTGATCACCGACTGGTTCGAGGCATATTGAATATTAAATTCAAGCTCGAACGATCGCGACTGATTAAGTCTACGCTCCGCCCAGTACCGATCCAACTTACAAATCCCGAAAACTTTCAGCTGGGAACTCCAAAACCGTTTTCGAATGCCTAGGGAGCGAAGTGGACGATTATAACGATGGTTTCGTGGGAAGCTGTTCATACGGTAGGGAGGAAGTTCTTTAAGACGCATCGAACTCGCAAGCACCAGAAAGCTGGTCAGACTTCACTCTTGAGCTCATGAACGACAGACGTGAGTTGATTATTCAGTCCTCGAGTGATGCTTGCGTGCTCCGGAGGCTCAATAGACAGATCTCGAAGTCTTTGAAGCGTGATATTCGCCAATATAAACACTGCACGTGTGAAGTTGGCAATAGAACGCAATAGAGGCTCTAAAGTATTTGCGAGGGATTTGTCCATTGGGCAGAGCCAATTGAGTAAGCTGAGGACTGAGGATGGAAGACTCGTTACAGCCAGGTCTGAGCTCCTGAGGGAGGTCGAGCAGTTTTATGAACAGCTATACACGTCGACCCGAGACCCCGTTATGAATCTAGCTGGAGACCCTAGAGCAAGATTAACCCGACACTATACCGAAGACATCCCGGACGTCAGCCTGTACGAGATTAGTGAGGCTCTCAAGCAACTCAAACATGGCAAGGCCCCGGGCGATGACGGAATCACAGCCGAAACTCCTGAAGGCAGGTGGTAAACCGGGTTCTCAAAACCCTTCAGAAGCTGTTCAATTCTGTCATTCGCGAGGGGGATAACGCCAAAAGCCTTGGAGCAGGAGTGTGGTGGTGCTATTTATCAAAAAGGGTGACACCACTCTACTGAAAAATTACAGGCCCATCTCACTCCTGAGCCATGTGTACAAGTTGTTCTCGAGAGTCATCACGAACCGTCTCGCACGTAGGCTGGATGACTTCCAACCTCCCGAACAAGCTGGTTTCCGAAAGGTTTCAGCACCGTGGACCACATACATGCGTTGCGGCAGGTTTATACAGAAAACGGAAGAATATAAACCTGCCCCTGTGCCTAGCATTCGTGGACTACGAAAAGGCCTTCGATTCGATCGAAATATGGGCTGTGCTGCAGTCTCTTCAGCGGTGCCAAGTCGACTATCGGTACATCGAAGTATTGAAGTGCTTGTACGGAAACGCTACAATGTCGGTCCGCCTCAAAGACCAGAACTCGAAACCGATTCCAGTGCGACGGGGTGTCAGACAAGGAGATGTAATATCCCCAAAACTGTTCACCGCTGCACTGGAAGATGTTTTTAAGGTTATGGAGTGGGGAAAGACGCGGCATCAATATAAACGGCGAGTACATCACGCACCTTCGATTTGCCGATGACATAGTCGTTATGGCTGAGACCGTTGAAGACCTCAGAACAATGCTCGATGACCTCAGTAGAGCCTCCGGACTAGTTGGTATGAAGATGAATTTGGACAAGACGAAAGTCATGTTCAATGCTCAAGTAGTACCATCTCCCGTTACAGTCGGAGGCTCTACTCTCGAAGTTGTTGACGAGTATGTCTACCTGGGACAAACTGTTCAGTTAGGTAGGTCCAACTTTGAGAAAGAGGTAAATCGTCGAATCCGACCTTGGCTGGGCAGCGTTCGGGAAGTTGCAAAAAAATCTTCTCATCGAATTTACCGCAGTGTCTTAAGTCAAAAGTCTTTGACCAGTGTGTGTTGCCAGTGATGACTTACGGTACGGAGACGTGGGCGCTCACTATGGGCCTGATCAAAAAGCTCAAAGTCACTCAAAGGGCCAATGGAGAGAGCAATGCTCGGAGTTTCCTTGCGTGATCGAATCAAAAACGAGGAGATCCGCAAGAGGACCAAAGTAACCGACATTGCTCGCAGAATTGCCAGACTCAAGTGGCAGTGGGCTGGGCACATCGCCAGAAGATCAGATGGCCGCTGGGGCCCGAAAACTGCTGGACTGGCGACCACGTACCGGAAGACGCAAGTGTGGGCAGACCTCCCACAAGATGGTCCGACGACCTGGTCAAGGTCGCGGGAACCCGCTGGAGGCAAGCAGCGCAGAAACCGGTCATATTGGCGATCATTGGGGGAGGCCTATGTCCAGCAGTGGACGTCTTTTGGCTGAAATGATGATGATGATGATGATGATATTATTACGTTCGTTAGTATGCATCCCAATAGTGAACCAAAATTTTGTTGATCCCAGACGTTGTGTCACTGGCGTCGCACGTGGTAAGTACGGTTTGCCGTTTAAAAAATAAAATTTAAATCCCGAAATTTTAATTAATTAATTTACTTACGTTTAATTGTGTCCTAGTTCTCCACAACTGCTCAAAGGTTAACTGAGAGAGATCCCTTAAAGGGTTAAGTTCATCTTTGTATTTATTGTAACAGTTATTTATC
Source organism: Thaumatotibia leucotreta (assembly GCA_025490895.1). Taxonomy (NCBI): domain Eukaryota; kingdom Metazoa; phylum Arthropoda; class Insecta; order Lepidoptera; family Tortricidae; genus Thaumatotibia; species Thaumatotibia leucotreta. Next base: position 3,259 of record JALPQI010031940.1, read on the forward strand.
ATGTTATGATTTGTCAGACCTTTTTAGGAATGTTTTTCATCAATGTTATTTTCTTAGTTAACAGTTTTGTTTTGTACTGGTTAAGTTCCTGAATTTAACTCTTTATTCTAAACAGCTTTCTATTCTATTTTAATGTACATGAAGTGTTTTACTACTACTACATTTACTTAGTAAAGTATACAACTCAGAAGCAAATTAAAACTGAAAAATAATATATTCTGATTTCCTTGTGAATGAATGACAAAGGATTATTCAGCGCATGTATGTAGGGCAATTTTTAGTAATGTGCGCACGATTTTATCCATTTGGCTATTTTCAAAATGATTGTTTTTTTTTTTAACAATAGTAAGCAGGTACTTAATTACAGAGATCAAAGCAATAATCTACCTTTCTAAGACCAAGTTCGCCAGAGTATTATACTATGGCATACACGTGTATAATTGATTTAGAATAAGAAAAATATAATATGTTTCTAATACTTTTTAAAAATTAATGATGCTGGGCACTATTTTACAAGACCGAAACTCAAATATCAGCTAGGTTGGTCCACACATATACTGTTCAAATTATGTTAAATTGACTGTAGTTATTACTCCAAATTGAATGTTAATCGAATGATATTTTTAACTTACATAGCAGCACATTATAAAAAAGGAATAAGTAATCTTAAGGAATATTCTTTTCATATCCTCCTATTTTGTTCAGCTTTTATCTTCGTTACAAGTAACGGTTTATTCTTCCTCGTAGGGTATCTTTACATCACGATTAAAACATAATTCAGAAGCAACAAATCCGTTTATCAAAATATCACAAAAAAAGTCATATTATTATGGTACATTGGTGTTCAAGTTAAACGGGCAAACGATGGGAGCAGAGTAAGGGGCAGCAACGTAGGGGGCAGCGTAAAGAGGCCGCGACGTACGGAGCCGAGGCCGCCACGTAGGGCGCGGAGGGCCACGTAGGCGGCCGGCGAGGTCACGTACGGCGGCCAGCCCGGTTGTTGATGCGGGTGGGTAGTACTGCGAGCTGGAGGCCGTCACCACCGGCGCCGCCACCAGCGGGGCTGCGGCTACCACTGGCGCCGCCAGCACGGACGGCTTAGCCGCGGCGATGGCGACCAGAGCAGAGATGACTACGATCTAAAACATTTTGGCCAAGAAAATTATATCAATTGACGTAGTTCCACGAAATATTTGTTATATTACGTATTATTTTTATAAAATCGTATAATGATACACCAATTGTCACGAATATGACATTGTGATACAGGTGAGCACCTACTCTAAACGACTCTTAATATAGATTTCAGGCCATTAATAGATTCAAACAAAAAGTTTACTATAGTTCGGGAAATATTATTTGACCGACTCTTATCTTACTTACGACCTTTTGTTTTGCATATTAACAATAGAAAAGTGCTAGACTGCTGATTGTCTAGTAAGTATTAACGTAAACCCAAAAGGTCGTAAGTACTTGTAATCTAGCATCTACAACAACTACATTTTTTTTATATGCCGCTTAACCAGCTTGTTAGTAGAAAAAGGCAACCGCCCCGAACATAAATTTAATGGATTTTCGAGAAATGTACTTACGATTTTCATCATTTTGATTTTTGTTTTGGAGTTACTGGATTGTTGATAATGAAACAAAAGACTGATAGCTTCAAATTGGTAACGCCGGGTATTTATACGAGCAACGCTGCACATGGCGCAACGGTGCCCGTCTGCGGCGACGTCTCTGGCATTGGCCGGGGCGTGATGAGAATCCCACAGAGCTAAAGACACTAGAGGAAAAATGACACATTTGCTTCTAGGTGCCCTATCGCATGTAACATTCTTACTGTTCTGACTTTCATCCAAGATTAGCCAGTAACTAAGGATAAATGACTATCGATTTTATTACGGAACACAGTTACATTTTAAGGATTACGATCTGAATTAATATTTTTTACATTACTGTTCCAAGTTGGCTGAATTTGAAATGAAATACCTATAGAGCCAAAAAGCGATGGAAGCTTTCCTGGAACCTGGCAATCAAAAACTATAATTTATACTATATTTATACAATAGTCCCATAATATATTAATATATATTTAGATATAAAACAAATAATATTAACTATTAAAAATATACATACAGCGTGTTTTTCTTCATATGCTATAACTTTAAGGGAAGCTTATAATAGGTCAAATGTAATTAATTTCTCTAAGAAACTAGTGTTTTAACTCTTACCGTTATTGAGTAATTAAAAAAATAAGTTTAATCACTGAACATGTGTATCGCAACCTTTATTACATTCTCATGTTACTTATTTTGACATGTGCCGTCAGTCACCTGAGATTAACTTTTATTCTATTCTTAAGGTTCTCTCACACTTACCATTTCATTTATTATGTATGAAAACAAAAAAAAAAAATTATCGAATTATCCAAAAGCCGATATACCAGACAACATCTATTAATGGCCCAAGTAACCTGTCTAATTTATCGCAAATCGAAACGAACACCCTGTATAAAGAAGATAAACAATCACATTGAAATGAATGACTATTGAAATAAAGCTATATAAAAGAAAAAAACAGCCAATCATTATCTGACATAATTATATATTTTATCCGGGGATGCCGAAACAGATAAATGTAAATCAATCAAGTTATAAAAAAATATGTACAATTATCAAGTGTTAAAACATGATGTATTTATAGAATCCTCTTTAAAATATGACAATGAAAGTGCACAGGGACATACTTATTTTTGAGCATATTTATATAAACCTTTTTTGCCTTTAACTGTACCTATAGTACATAGTAGACAACGTACGTAGAGTACGTAGTACTTAGGTAACTACCACTTAGGTACCTACATACTACCAGCTACACAACTGATCACGATGCAGGTATTGCGGGTCTGTAGGTACCTAGTCACATGTAGGAATGTGCAGCTGTTTTTAACTTATTATGCAGCACCACCAACGTCCAATAATTTAGTCAAGCCGAATACGTATCGAGGGCTGAAAGTCAAATTAGTTTTGGCAGAAATTTACTTATTTATAGTATAATTTACTGAACTAAATCGATAGGTGAACACAAAATCCAGCCATGCCATCGTTATTGATATTTTACTTTTACATAAAAGTATATGTTTGATTTCAGATACAAACTTAAATATGCATGTAGTTCAACTAGATTTGAAATGTCAATATTAAAAGCACTGAAAGAATATACTTTGAATTTAATGTTTCTTGTCCCCTAATTTAAGGCTGGTTCCTAAGAACAACATACTTTTATCTACTTATCTCTTATAATTTTCAACCCCACTGACCCATTTGGACATATTACCATGTTGTCATCCTAGTTTGATTTTAACAGAATATAAGCTGTATTTTCGTTCTCATTTCAAAGGAAACGCGCTTTGTTCATCGTAAACACAACTCAGGAAAACCCACGTAGGTACGGGAATTGCATGGAAAACACAAGGATTATGTTCTCTCTACTGTTCAAAACGAATTGAATGGCGTAAAAGGTTTTGATATATTGTTTAGTTCGTATTGGATCATTTACTTTAGGTATAAATCTGTTTGTATTGCATTTGAATATTCAATATGAGCGAATGCTTTTAAGCACTCGCGAATAATCGACTAAAAAAGTTTGGATCATATCTTAAGAACAAAAAATAATCTTGACAGATTGATGATCTATCTAGACCGTTTTATGAAATAATATTTTTCAATATTTACTTCACAAGCAACTTCTAAAATATGATGTAGTTTGTTTATTATTTAGAGATATTTTTGAAGGAGTAGTACGTGCTGATTCAATTCTGGCGACAGTAAAACATCGTGACAAGAAATAATGAGGTTTGTGGCATCTTTGAGGTGTGTAATATATTCAATACGACAACAGGAAAATTGCGCGATATAAGACATGTTAAGAATGATTCAGATACTTGTAATTGTAGCTTTGTCATAATTTCAACTAAATTCAAGCATAAGTACTAAACAATTAAATGGAGGGATCTCCAATGGCTGATATTGCCTACGATTTTTAATAAAATATACATACATGTGAATATCTCTCTACTTGTTGGGATGCTTTCTAAGAATATAGGTAACTTTAATATTATATACGACGAAAGGCTAATTGGCTTAAGCGACACTTTGGGCGATATTGAGTTATTTATATAATCGGAATCGGCAGATTTTTCTCCGTCGATTGAGCTCGGTTTCATAGCGATCAGACGATTTTGATGGCGGTTAACACTTCTGAAATTTGGTACAGCGTTAAAAAATCAAGGCATGAAGCAACACAAAAAATTGCATTTTTGAATGAAACGTGACTTGACCCACAAACATGTTTGGTTGGTTCCCGCTTAAGCGGTTTTTACTGTCCCAACTTTGCCATTCGTTTTGATTTGAACCTTTTGGCTTTACTCCATCACACACGAGCATAGTCGCTTAAGTCAATTGAACTTCAACAAAAAAGTGCCACCATAGGCGTTTGAAGCATTTAGCCTCCATTTAAAATAAAAGAAGCATGTCGCTTGAACCATTTAGCTCTTCCCAATTTTTTAGGGAATGGGTCGCTTCAACCAAATACGTAAAACCCTAAACCATAAAATGTATGTTACTTAAGCATTTTGAACCTCTTTTTATAGATGAGAATATCGGTTGAAATAGAATATTTGTTTGACCTGTGTCATTTAAATCCTTATAATAAAATCATAATGCATCATATCAGTGTAGCTTAAATCATCAAAAATTTCTATGAGAAACTTTTGACTCGGCGGTACAATCACACTCTTGCCGCCGTCGGTGCTTTTTGAGCCGCTGGCCTATAACTACCGCCGCCCCCCGCGCGGGCGCGTCAATCACTTGTAGTCTGTGCCGGTAGGCGCATGTGCCGTAGTGATTTGTGTGTGATACTGAAATAGTGTATTTCCCATTATGAAATAATTTAATTATTTTCATTGTTATTTCTTGATTATTTAATAATAATTCAAGTTTAAGTCTAAATACTTACTTACGTATTTCTGCCGCTTATATTGTAAAAAAAAAACTGACTACAGATATAATAAAAATTAAGATTAAAAAATGTAACGTAACTCAAGCGTAGTAATAAATTAATTAAAGATGTTAGGCAAAAAGAGCATTTTTTTCCAATAAAAGCGACAGAAAGGTTATTGCGGATGAAACGCTGTAATCAATATCCGCAATTTTTCTAAGACTGATTCTGCCAAATAACTATCTAATTATATTATTAGGAGCAAATATTTTTCTTTATATAGCAATAAAATTGAGAAAAACTATTTTCATTCATTTTGTTTTCTTTAGACCTGCAGAGTAATTATACCTTTGTCTCTAAATATCCGAGCTTCAACCACCATGTTTAATCATATTCATATAATTCCTGAGATTTAAGCAATCCGTTTTTCAATGAGTGTGTGTCATTAAGTCAATTAGAATCGCCACTTATTTCCATTAAAGAATCACTTAAACTGTTTAGCCTTACCCCGTTGTAAAGTAAAAATAGCACTTAGCTCATTTAGCCTTCTTTTTAAAAAAGGGCACTTGTACACTACAGTCATTTGACTTGCCTCCGGCGGTAGACGCTGTTGGTATTTGAACCAATTAGCCTTTCTCTCATTTTTAGCAGATTTGTCTTAAGCGACCTTTATTTCGAGACATAATAAATTAATTTTATCAAGGTAGGAACCACAGTATGCGCCTTTATATCTTGAATATTTGATGGCAGTTGCGTTACAATATACCTGTTACTTTTTTTGTAGCGATTTTTTTTCTAAAAAATAAAACTTTAAACGGCTCTCCTGTAAAGTTCATAAAATGTCGGTTAAGTCAATTAGCCTTTCTACCGTCGATATAATTGTGTTCTGTGTTCTATTTTGTTATATTAATGATTACTACTTATACTATTCAGTATCTACACAATATCTTGTGACCTATTTCTTTAGTATCTTAGGGCATGGTCATTGATGCTTTTCAATTTTAGATTTAGGCATTACCATTTATGTGAGAAAATATTATTAAGACGCATGGATGTACTTTGTAGTGGTATATTTTACGAACGGTAGTACCTACCTTTGTATTTATACCACTCTGAGGCTTATGTGCGTGTTTCTATAGCAACCTACGGTACGAGCTAAGCTCAGCGGGCCAGTAATCGTTCAAAGGAATCGCCTTGTGTCAGCATCCAGAGGTTTTATTAACCTTCATTTTCGTTCTCAGGCGCCGGTCGCCTGCATACTAAGTTATAAGGTGATTTTGAATCTCAATCGGTCAGAAAAACGAACACTGGTAATTTTGCATAATTATTCCCGATTTTGTGTAACAATCTATTCACAATAATTATTAATCCTTACTTCATTTCAGATTTTGAAAATTTCGAGTGTCATCGAATTCAAAATACCTATATCCTTAGCCTCTGTAGTACCTAGTCTATTTAGTTGGTAGTGGCCCTGCTTACAAAGCTGGAGATTATTTAATTACGATTATGAATTATTTATATTACAATTAAATAAAATAATGGTGGAGCGTCCTTTTCGTTAAATGGAATATTGTCAATAAATATTTAAATTTGCATTCGTCCTTGCTCTAACATTTCATCCGTGGGTTCTAAAATAATAAAAATCATGAATAGTGCTTATAGCATACTTTAAAATAATACTATTTCGAACATAATCGGTCCAGCCGTTTTTGAATATCTACGGAACCCTACACTGAGCATGGATCGATATGCTCTTGGCCGGGTTTTACACCACTCTGTTACAATCATAAGTAGTATATGGAAGGCGTATAAGTAGTAGGTATATAATAGGCGATGTGGACAAAGAGGAAATTTTAATCGACGTCACTATTTCTTATTACATTATATTATTTCGGATGTAAGTTCTGACATGATTGTCTAGGTATATTATTATTTTGGAGCAGATGACCGATGGGGTCGATAAGTGCTCGAGTGGAGACCACGGTTTGGCAAACGCAGTGTAGGACGTCCACCCACAAGACGGACAGACTTATGAACTATCTTATGAACATCGCCCGGAGACGATCGTAGCAGGTCGCTTCCAACCGCTGTATGTGAAGGTCCCAAAGGGAGACCTACGTGCAGCAGTGGACGTCTTATGGCTGAAATGATGATGGTGATAAATTATGCGACGCGTTTTCTGTTACAAAACACGATTTAGAAGAGTTCTCGAGAGCACTTACTGTGTCAAGTGATAAGCTACTATTAATATTAACTGGATGTACTTCTAAATATGGAATGCACCCCTAGCAAGCCTCAAAAATAAGCAGATTGGTAGTTAGCGGGTAGGAAGCGAGACAGTAAAAGCGGCGAGTTTCCAGTCTCCGCTCGCCACACTCATTTCCGCCCGGCAATCGATAATACCCGTAATTTACATCGACGTGCACTTCACTGATTGACTTCGCACTTCAGAGAGACCGAGATCGCTGTCGTACTTAAATAAACGGCGTGCGAACTACAGGTTGCTGTGTAACGTAATTTTCACGGTTTCGTCCCTTCTGCAACACGGGACTCGATGTTATTGGGTCATTCCATGTGATTTCAACAAATTTTATTAAGAAATTTAATTTTAATTTGATTAAAAAATTAATGATATTTGATTCGAATGATACTTTTATATGGAAATTGACCCAAGAGCATTCACCCAACTTTGTTGCTTGTGCCTGCTGTACATCAAATATTTCCATTTATTACATTATTTATAGGATCGCAAGAGCAATGTCAACTATTTGTAGCATTTTATTCTCAAAGGACTGGACTAGAATTCCTAAACTTGTTAGTAAAGTTCTATTCGATATAAACGAAATTTCTTATGAATCCCTTGCCGCGTTACATTATTACAAGTCACATCGAGAAAGCGTGAAAATGGTAATCTCGAAAATTTTAATCATTTTATGCTGAGCCTGCATTGTTTGACAGATTGTAAACCCATTATTATAAAAGCTTTGGAGGCATTTGGTGTACCTTGCTTGGAGTTTAGCAAACTTATGTCTCTGGAGGTTCACAGCGAGTTATAAGTTGCGAAAGTTATAACTCGCCGAGTAAATCCCTAATGTCAATGTAACAAGGTCTTAGTCACGAAAATGCCGGCCGTACTCTTGTTCGTGTCCTTAATTGAAAACGTCATGAAGCTCTGATGAAACCATATTACCATCGAATACTCCTAACACAACGAGTTTTATGAAATATATTTCTGATTTTTTATGAAATCTACATACAGGGCGAAAGCAATAAGAAACACTAAGACTTATTGATCGCCGAGAGGGGGTCACTTCTAAGAAAATTAGTTTGAGTTTCTTGTAGCCGTCTTGAAATTTCAAGCGTCATTCGGTAATAAATTATCTTATTTTAATTGGGATGGAATGAATTAACTTTGGAACTTGATTAATTAAGAACACTGCTATTTTATTAAATTAGAAATGGAATGTGATCATGAAAGAACTGTAAATACTTTTTTATTCAGATAAATAAGTTGTCAAAAATTTGTCTCCTGAAGTTAATGAAAATAATGACCTAAAATCGACTTGCACAATCTCAGTTTAGTTAGGTCACTGACACGGATTAAATAATTAGATATGTCTAAAATAAAATGTATATACTTAACCAGTTAAGCTTGTGTTAGTTGAAAAAAGCCTATTACTCACTATAAGCTAACTAACCTGAGAGATGCCTCATGAAAGCAAGAGATGCCTCATGAAAGCATATTTTTCTAGCAAGAACGAGAGATTGACAAAATTAAACACCGACGTAACTGGTATCGATAAATACATCCTGTTCTCATAAAAATGCTAACTCCGCCAAAACAGGTAACCAAGAAATACAGGACCCATCTAGGCTTTGTTCTAAATATCTTATATTTCATATTAATCATTTCCTATGGCTTTAGAGTATATTTTATTAATCTTTGCAATTTTGATGGATACTAAAAATATGTATCATTTTGAGTATGATTTGCATTCGTATAATTTATCTCTAAGCTGCGGCAAATTTTTTATTTATTAAATTTATTTATCGACTACAATAAGACTTATCGATAACAGTAATGTCGATGTCTAATTTTGTCAATCTCTCGTTCCTGCTAGAAAAATATATAATATATACTCATGAAACATAATTTCTTTACGGACTAATCAACTCTAATATTTTTATCATTTTGGTAGAGGGAGAGAGAGATAAAAGAGTTCATACTCGCAGTTTTCACGCCTACTTGATGTCGCCTGGCTTATTTTACCAATCGTGGGCGATTGTCATTTTGTGATATTCCCACGAGTAACTAAAAGTATCTTTCAATAGCTACGAACTAAAAGTTTTGGGACTTTTATAAATTTTTGCAGACTTATAAACTAATACAAACACGCCTCCTTTGAGAGCATCTAAAAATATGTTTGTGTTTGTTGTTTCTTAGATAGCAGCAAAAAGCAGGAGAAAAAACTTTTTTTACGAAAAAATAATTAAGATTTGAGAAGTCTATTACTTATAACGAAGTACATGTCAAAATCGCTTATTTTATTTTTTATGATTAAACAACGAACTAGAGTTGTAGCTATAGTGCGAATGGCTAAGTTGGACATAATATACATATACGACACTTTCCCCGGAACAGATGTTTGTATATTAAATGTATGAATTATTTCAGTTGCTTCTCTGTTTCACCCACCCAACTTGACTACTATTTCAAGTTGTGTTGTAAAGCTACTGTGCCACCTGCCTTTAAATTACTTACCTACCAATTATATATTCCCGGAAGACCCTTTGATCATGACACGTAAGATTGGATTAAACGAGAACATATTTATCATTTTAATTTCCCCTTTAGTGACGTAAATGCTAAAAAGAGTTATATTTGAGTAATCAGGTAATCACAGTACCATTATCGTCGGAAATGACCGCACAACGACCCACGAGACAGAATTTAGGTAAATGCACAATTCGTTACCTATCTTTCGAGTTTCTGATGTAGCCTGGGAGTTGGTGCTACTATTTTTTATAGTAAAACAATTTTTTCCTTACTTTTTTTCTATTCAGAATGCGTTAAGGCTGTGTTCTAAAACGGACTTCCACTAATTTTGTTCAAATCCTGTACTGAGTATCATATCATGACTAAGTATGGTCGTGGTTGTGAACTTCATCAGCTGAGTCCAGAGTACAGTCATGTCAAATTATTTCATCTACCTGACACGTAACGTGTTAATCACGGCTTATCTAACCTTAGATATTGAGGGGCTATCACCCGATTCATTCTGATAAGAGTAATAATCTTGTTTGTCTTTGTTATTGTATTTTATGTAAACCAATATCCTGCCGTGTGGTCTGAATATATGCCTGCAAACCTTTGAACTCATTGGACATGTTGATTTCGATTTCCAATAGATTATAATCACGGATACCCGGATTAGTTGACTTGCGTCATTTTCGTTTACGATAAGATGTACTCCAATAGGGAAGGGATCCTATACTAATAATAATAAACACACGCAATATTTGTTCAGTAATATTATGTAGTCTGTTCATTTACAGTCCGGCAAACCAATGTGTTATTTAAAGAAAATTATCTATATCTATACCATTTATCAGGGTTAGTAGTATTTTCGTAGTAATTTCTTATGCAAATATTGTTCATAAATCACAGTATCAAATCATGAGATTCATTACTGACATAAATCATAAGTTCGTAATTCTAAATATAAATAATACCTACTTTTATCTCACTCTTATCACGGGTCTATAAATTCCGGCCTTTTGGTAGGCTTTTACGTGGGGATATAAGTCCAAGAGGAAGGAGAAATTTGAAAGAAATAAATAACATTTATTTAGGATAAGTACAGTAAACAGAGACACAATTAACAAAATAAGCACACAACAACAGCTTACAAAAGGGTCACAACTCAGCATATAGCTGGCTAAGACAGCACTGTTCTTCCGTTGTGACTTGTGACCCAGACTACGTACACTGGCCGACGAGGCTTTGCTGTGGTGTGCACCTGCAGCAACTTATACTTACGAGTATTCACGGGCACAAAAATAAATCTCCGTGAACTGGTTCTAGTAGACGTATAGTAACGATTGGAAATCATATGAAAAAGACTAATGATTTATGGTGATGAAGGTCGTATAGATAAGAGATGGAACTATAGAAAAGAAATCCGGACTTCTGCCATAACAATGATTTCTCTTTGCTATCGAAGCAGGCGATGACTTGCCGAAGGATGCGACTAGATGGGCTGCTATAAATGCCATCACAAGAGCCAGCCAGGGGCAACAACGGTGTAGGCGATTAAGGAGTGTAGTGTGTGTAACTTGCGACTTACACAAATTTACCCTTACACCCCTGGAGCATATAGCTCTGACGACTCATATTTGAACGGCCAATTAAGGCAAGCCAGAGCTGAGAGTCCAACGGGTCCCCTCGGGATTCAACATTGTTTTTTTACAATCATCATCGTTATTTTAAAGCAGTCAGATTTCTTGCCTTCTAGAATATTTAAGAAAAAAATGGCGTCTCGTAGCAGATATTGTATCCTATCATTCTGCCTCTCCTGTTTTTAATTAACTTCTATTTTCCGCAAACTGAAAACTTCATTGTTCTTTTTCCTTTTTCTTCAACAAACGCTCCATTGTCCACCAACGCCTTCATCTGGTAGGCCTCGAATACTTGTCTTGTTAACAGCCAAATACGTAAAACGATTGCAAATGCGCGAACAATTGTAAATTTCGACTCGTATTCAAAAGTGATTCAATGCCTTCAAAAAAGGAGGAGGTAATCAATTAGACTGCTTTTTTTATTTTATTTTTTTTCTAATGGACGGGTTTAACTCCATGATGGGCCTGTTGGCACCAAGTTCCTTGGTTAAAGATGTTTTTTTTTAATTTGGTCATTATTCAATATTCGAAATTTATGGACAACCACTAGTTTTAAATTTATGAGACTGGCTGCGATATGAAAGTCGAAAGAAATGGATAAACGTATATATTTATAAAATATCCCAGTCCAAACTAACTCAGAAGACTCGAATCTTTTAGCAGTTAAACGACAGAAGTACTGGTCGAAACCACCTTAATAGTAAAAAATAGGAATTCATCCTTCATCACTTCAGCGACGAACCTTAAATAACATTGTTCATTAACAACCAAATAGCTCGTCAAATGGAAGCTTCATTTATTAGTTTATGGCGGCCAATAATCGCCGCTGTCGTCATTTTTGACGTCAAGAGTTATGTCGTTAATTACTCTGGTTGTTAAAATATTGCCTCGATAGTTAAATGTTTTATTTCTACGACGACATGTTTCCGTTTTTCCCTATGAAATACTGTTCGTATTATGTTTTTATTACCATTGCTTACCGAGGGTTCCCTGGAAGCAGCTGAAGCGGTCCATACCGTATCTCTGAGTAATAATAAATAATAATATGTGAGTGAAATGAAATTTAGACACAACTTTATATTATAAATTGCATATTAGGATTTCTCTTTGGCGCAATGACCCAAAAAAGCGTGTTCGGCCTCAAAATTACAACATCACGCCACTATGCGCGGTCTGAGACTGAGTTCTGATTCTGTCTAGGACCAATCACAGGATGACATCCATTTGGCCAAACAATGCTTAAAGTTTGCATCGAAAAAAAATCCCCTTAAGGGCTTATTCTGCTTCCCAAAACCTCATTGGCAGCGTGCCTCAACGCACTTATTTTTTGCCCAATTCGAATTATGTCAATTTGACTATTTATCTGTATACCTACACTACCTACAGCATAAATCTATAGAATGAAATGCAGACGAGTAGGATGATTCATATCCGTACCAACAATATTCCATGGAATATTTACTACTCGTGTCGTGGGAGATGCAATGACGTTTTAATAAAAGCTTTCCTGGGTATACGTAAGTAGGTGCATTTAATGCAGCAGCAATCCAATTAGCGGCGCAATACAGCGTCCGATAATCGGATAAAAAAGTCTGAAAAATATACGTATAATAGGTGCTATAAACATTTATGTATTAAATAACAATACTTTGAGCCAAGTTTCCCGAAACAATACATACGTACCTACCTAATTGTTTCAGAGACCGATATACACGGTGTAACGTCAGCATTCCGAAAGATTTTAATGCTGGATTCCTGACCATATTTAGAGTCTTTAATGTTATATAAAATTTCCTGGATTCGGCTTGGTTTCAGAGATAATCAACCTTTTTTCGAAATAAGTTTTTCGACGTAACTTGTCATTTAACTTCTTTTGGATTACAATGCTACCACAATGTGTTGTAATATTATTACCACACCTTTTGCCTGACAATAAAAAAATACGAATAGACTTGACGAAATAACCTCTACCTAAAAAAAAACAGTTGAAATAAATAATTTAAACAAATTGTTGTTATGATAAAAAGTATTGGAAATGTTAAGAAGTATTCAAATCGGCATAAAAATAAAGAAAAAAAAATTTTTTTTGGTGGAATTGACATTAGGTCACATAATATTTTTTGTTTATTTTGATGTCTAGAATGCATAGTTAAAATCTTTCGCAATGCTCGCGTAACACCGTGTATTAATTAATTACACGAATATTGACGCCTTTTACATACGATATAAGTACCTATGTATAAATACCGCTAATAATAATATATACCGCTACCACTTTAGCTTAGATGAATAATAAATAAGCAAGTATTTTAGAATATCAAATATATTGAGAAAGTTTGCGAGGTTGGTCAGCATATTTTTCATAGTAATCTTGATATAATAATAATTAAATGAATCACTTCGTGGTACGTATTATAGCACCATTATTTCACCTGGTTCATGTGTGGTATTCTGGCTCTACCTCTTCCCCTTCTTTCCTCAATTGATATGCACAATCATAAATTATGAATTTATCATAATCATCACATCAGACAAAATATGTCCACTGCTTGATGCACTCAGATGGGTACAAATTAACTAAAGAAGAATTTTATCGTTTATCGTGTGGTGGTACTGACAAGCATTACACGTCTCTTGGCAACAATCATTGTAGAATGTTTTAAATTCTACTATCCTGATATAGAATGACAAAATAATCGTCTATTTTAGCCGTAAATATTGCAACGAGACTGCTCCTTTTTTTTCTATCCACACATTAGATGTAAAATTCTGTAGTAGATACTACAAAGTACTAAATTATTCATTTGGTAAGTATTAGGAATCTAATAAGCAAAAGTGAGGTTGTTTTCACAGCTTACCCATGTCACCCATCACCCACTCTGGGCTGAACAGTATCGATAGGGCTTGAGAAGTTTGCTAATCACAACTGGAGTGGGCACTCGTTTAAGAATAAATTACGAGGCGCAACTCGGCGAAGTAATGAAGTTACCGGAGTCAAGCTACTACTTATGGGAGCTCAACGTATTGGAAATCGGTATAACCCCAACAACGAAATGACTAACGAGATAACTTCTCTGAAAAGATTTATTTTATGATCGCTTTGCTGAGAAGTAACAAGTATTCCGCGGAGATGTATCTGCGATGTATTTTGGAGTAGGGGTGACCGACATGAAAGTATTCTGAACTTTTGATAAAGTATTAGTATTCTTGAAGGGCTCAGATATTAATTTAACGTTTTTTTCAGCTTAGACAAATGACTCGTTGTACTGTCCAATTTATGATATTCAATTAAAATAGCCAATGTGAAAATCTGTCTTAGCTCGTTGCCATTGTTGCGTGATTCTGAAACTTGAAAGGGTTTCAATGGCGTATTCTTCGTCTAAAATGGCATAATACATTTTCTTGATGAATGATGATTATTTAGCTTTTAAGGATTCGTTATTGCGGGAATGAAAAGTAGCGTTACATTATATTTTCCCACTTATACATGTAGATCTGCTAGGGCTTATTTACCCGGTGAACTGATCCGAGGAAGCTTTGATTATATTTCAAAAAAAAATGTAAATAAAGTACTGGGTTAGGCATGGTCTTGGAGTTTAACTATGTCAAACATAAAAAGACGAGGATTTTCATCCTTCAAACATAATATGGTTCTGACGATTCCTCTCTGGATGATTAACATTTATTATAATTATTAATGTATCTCCTGGAGAAACACGGGCTTACTAACTAATCCCGGTTTTTTTGTAGGCTTGCGTGGAGATATAGTTACAACGCGTAGATGCCCCTTGGAGAAAATTGCTGTGTTGTACACCTGCTGCCACGCATACACGGGCACAAGAATAGATATCCGTAAACCGATCCCAGCAGGCGTATTAAATTTAAATGGAAAGGAATAATGGGGTATGTTGATGAAAGTTGGATGGGTCAGAGATGGAGCTATAGCAAAGAGGCATACCTGCTATAACAATGATTTCTCTTTGCTAACGAGGCAGGCAGTGACTTGCCGTCGAACAAATGGGCCTCTGTAAATGCCGATCACGAGAGACAGCCAGGGGCAGCGCCAGTGTAGGCGGCTCAGGAGTCTAGAGAGGTGTACACCGCTTTTTGCGCACTGGCTTGTGACAGTCACAGGGTCACAGCAACAAATTTAAACAAATTTACACCTCCACCTGGAGCATGTAGTTCTGAGGACTCCTATCTGGACGGCCAATTAAGACAAGCCAGAGCTGAGAGTCCTACGGGTCCCCTTGGGGTTCGACTCCGACCGACGAAGACACGCGGAAGACGGGGACCCTGACCATAATTAAATACCACAAAAATATTTTTTTTACATAATACATTATACAATACAGTGAAGTTTGAAGTGTATTAATTATTATATTCGTTTCAAAGCGGTTTCAAAGCAATGGGACATTTAAAAAGCAAATAAATGCATAATAAATGCACGAACAAGAATTACATAAATATGACTGTGGTAGGAACAAAGATAGGCACTTACCTACTTACTACATATGTTCAAAATAGTTATTGTCATATGCTTTTACCTGAACATCCATTTAACTAATGACCGACGTCGTCACTAATAAAAGTCAGCATACACGACAATGCTCTAACGTAATAATTGACCTAGAAACAACCGCGACCATAAATCACGAGAAAGCAATCAAACGATTGAACTGGTTTTCGTAGCAGATGATTTAGACTAATCTAGCCGTAAGGCCGATTCGAATTTTATATGATTTGATGTCATTTGTTCAGCAAGAAACGAGCTGTTGAAGAGTAAAGACCCTATAGACCCAATGCTCCAGAGAGACGGTCGGGGTCGCCGTCTTCAGCGTGTTTTCCTTGGGAGCGAAACTTCAAGTAGGCTCCGCACGGTTTTTTGGAGAGGAGTTATTAGAGCTTTAAACTGCATGGGTGAAAGTAGAATCTCATATAAGATGCTAGTATTGGCATTGGCTGAAATATGCCGCTGATGAGAAAGTGGAATACACCACTACATTCATAATCCATCCACACCGCTGTTGCTCTTCATTGTATTTTGGCTGGCATTTTCGGCAACAATTGGCTGCGAATCACCTGTAGGCTTATGATGGTACCGTGTTTAATCATTTGTCGTTGTTGCGCGAAAGTGACGAGTAACACGATAAACGGTAAACACATCATCATGGTAAGCACGTGATTCGATTAGGTACATATGACAATGTACATCATTGTTATCGTATACGATAACAATGCAATAGCGGTGTGTCACCTATACGTGTCTGAACCTCTTTTACAATAAACTTATATTTTAACCCAACCAAACTTTATCACCAAGCCTTTGTCCATATAGCATTAAGATAAGCCAGAGCTGAGAGTCCTATACTGCTACAGGCATGTATTACTTTACCCATAAATCCAACATCTGAATACAGTAAATGTCTATTTATAAAATAAGTGAAAATCCAAGTTTTCCGAGCCCTTAGTTTTGCTAGTTTTGTCACACGATATTTTTGTACCTGTTTGGATCACTAAAAAACTTCTGAAGATTTTTTTTTCAGAAACGGTACTTCAAAACTTTGATATAATCTGATTCTAAACTAAATCTACTTATGTATATTGAAATTGTTACATCCGTTTTAGAGAATTGAACTGAACCGATAAAGCGATGAAAACGTTGACTTACACAATATGCAGGGTGGAACGGAACGACGATCTTTGTTGCTACTGACCGAGTCTACCAACCATTACGATGAACTTTCGATATGTATAGTACCGACATCGAAATATGTTTAATAATTTTAACAACCCCTCATACAAGCCGAGTGAATAGTTAAGAGTTCAATAGTATGGAAAAGTCAATTTTCCATGTACGCTTTCGATGTTGGTCCCATACTGAAAGCGGGAGGGGTCGTCGTTGCGTTCCACCCTGTATGCTTGTTTATATGTTGTAATAGGGATGTTGTTTAGCAATAGTGTGTACCCATATTAATTCAATTCAATAAATTAATGATTAAAGTTGACATTTTATTGCGAAATGGACGAGGGTTGACGCGCTATTGCTTCGCGGCATCCGTTATAGGTCCGATATAGATATCTTAGGTACTCGTAGTATTTTCTTCAAAGAAAATGTTTTTATTTTTACATTTTGGGGATAATGAGTCCACCCTCAGATTAAAGTTGATTACAGTTACGTTGTCACAGTTGAGAAACGTTGCACAACGAACGTCGAATAGCCGAATGCAGCTAAAAATATAAAAATACGGTAATAATTAAACAGTACCACGATGAATTAAATCCCAGATCACCTGTCGCGCACCGATGGATGAAATGTAGTACACAGCACACGATCAACAGGAAGAGGCCTCGTAGAGCCTTCAGGACGCGGTCGGAGCGAGGACGAGGCCAGTCGTCAGTCGTCGCCCAGCCGCCCGCCCGAGAGCGCGCCCGCCCGCGCCGCGCCCATCAACACTACTACAAACATACCCCACACACGCACAAACATAAATAATAACATCTTCCATTCCTTAATTTGATCACGTCTCAAAAGACTACAGTTTGAAGTTTAAGTGTTCTACAAAGGATTCTCAGGGTCCTTAAAAGCGTTTTACGCTGAAGGCGAGGTAAGTTGAAAATCTATTGAGGAGTAATTTTGTTTTATTTTCCTTTTATCAATTAGATTTAATCGTCAATAAACGGTAAGCTTTTAGGGATCAAACGTGATCGCATTGAACTAGAAATAGAATGTTTACTCTCTTACCTACGTTTGTAACGAACGGGATATTTGAAATTAAGGGTTTGTGTTTGAGTTATTGCGAGATTTAATCTCGATTAAAATATTAATAATTATACCAAAGAGAAACATGGGTATTTATACTTAAAAATACTTACATTCATATTAAATTCAGTTGAAGTAAGCAGAGCTAGTGATAGGTCATATTAAATGTGAACTGATTGTTAAAATTTTAGCTACATAGTAATGTACTTTTGCAATATTGTCACGAATCACTTAAAATACATTAAAATTGAACGAGAATATCTTATTATCTACGTAATTGGACAATTTATCATACCATTATAAATGTAACTATTTTAAGAGTTCCATTCATAATTGTGTTAGTTTTTAGTAAAACATCCCACTTTGTCGCTTACCATAAAGACGAAATTTCCTTGTATCTTCATATGAACAAACTGACAAAGCGGCTTTATGGCAAACGACAAAGTGGGACGTTTTACTAAACTCGCTCACAATTAGTAGGAAAGTCACCACTAAACTTAAAACTGCTGCCTTAAAAGTAATATTAAGTAAGTGGGCAATTATTAGTGACATTATCAGTATTATCATTTATTCTATGTTATGAACTGCTTTGCTTTTCAAGAGTAGGTACATAATTATTTACTTAGGTAAATAAGGGTGTACTTAAGTAGTTTAGTAAATTATAACGAATAATATTCTTCCGTGGGCGGTCATCACACCTACACTGTGTTATAATATCTCCAAACTCCCATAAGATACCTTAATTGTTTATTGTATTATGTCTAATTAGTACATTGTACATCAAGGGAGGTAAGTACGGAATTACTAACGAGAGTGTTAGAAGCCCGACGCCATTAGGCGGAGGGCTTTTATGACTCGAGTTAGTATTCCGCTTACCGACCGTGATGCATACAATGTTTTTCATCACACTTGCCAACCAAAAAATAAGTTTTAAGACATAATATTATTAAATGACGTACTGACATTTCTATTACTCCCTAGGGAATTTCACTTTTCTATTACTCCCGCTACGCGCGCAAGCAATGGCGCGCTTAGACAGCAAGTGTGATGAAAAAATATAAATCAACTACCACGCCATTATTTAAGGTCACGAAGTAATGATTCGTATCTATTATCTTTTGAATATATAAATATATCCTTTGCCAATAGCTTGGCTGTTATTTTATCCAGGTCAAAACTTTTTTAAATTTAAATACCTACAACATAATGAGTATTTTACATGTATTAAATATTTAATATCAAGTGATCATTTGGAAGCAAATAAATATTCTTGATAAACAGGGCTTAATTCAGTTTAAAAATGGACACCACGGTCATCAATTCAGAACATGACTGGTGTGATGCAACACCAACAGCGTTTTAAAGGTTCTCGATTAATGTTCTATTTATACTACAGACAGGCGGCTAATATGATGTGATACATATTGTTGACTGTACTATACAGTGCTTACTATGATTGTCACGTCTCGAAAGTGACCTGTAGCACGATAAAGGGTAAAAAGGAACCACCACAATTCCACCAGGGGCGCCCGTTTCTCAAAAGCTTGTAGTTTGTAATATGTACAAGTGGAAGTCTCATCTTAACACTATTAATTAGATAAAGGCTTCCGCTTGTATGACAAGTTCCAAGCTTCCGAGAAATGGTCCCTTGCCCTGCTCATTGAATTTTTTGATGTCAAATCAAGTTAGTTTCCTCTTAAAGGCCGATTTTGTTTGTAACAAGTGTACATGTATAGGAAGACTGCCAATCCTTTAATAAACGTATCCTTTATCCTTTAAACTACATTAAAATATTGCTCCTTACGAAAATCTGAAAAGAAGACAGTAAAATATAATTGGGTATCCTTATAAAATTAAATCTCTTATGTTATAGTTATAGGTAAGTGTTACTAACTACGAACAAATAAAACATGGAAGCCGCACGCCATACTAAATTTCGTTTCAAAAACAGTCTTGAATTTGTCACCCTCTCTTCAATGCGTCACGGTAATGATGAATTTCAACATCAACCTACAAAAACTCAAACCGCCATATAATAAAATATTTTAATAAATAAAAATAAAACCGCCTTCAAAAATTCGCTTGTACTAAAAAGTAAAAAATAATTTTGGTTCCTACTATTTAGGATTTCCTACCCAAACCTTTTACCCTATTAACTGAAATAAAATATTATGGCTAGATACCCTACAGATTTCTTAGAAGTCGGTGCCAAGCCAAATACGTTTATAGGTATATTATTATATTAGATAGAGCTTTGTAACTTACTGTCACTCCGATTACGCTTTTATCAACAGAATGATCTGTCTCAGTCATTTTAATGAAAGTATAACCGGAGTGACAGTAAGTTACAAAGCTCTATCAAATACATATACTCGCGAAGTGAACGTATTTGGCTTGGCACCGACTTCTAAGAAATCTGTAGGGTATCTAGCCATAATATTTTATTTCAATTAATAGGGTAAAAGGTTTGGGTAGGAAATCCTAAGTAGTAGGAACCAAAATTATTTTTTACTTTTTAGTACAAGCGAATTTTTGAAGGCGGTTTTATTTTTATTTATTAAAATATTTTATTTTTTGCTTTTTAGTAGTGTAAATATAAAATCGTTATTTAGTATGCTCTAAATAGTTATAAATAGAATGTACTGCACTGTAGTAGACCATAAAAACTGGTGAACTTATGTGAATACAACAACAATTTCAAAGGTAACAGCCTTAGCATGCCTATATTATTTAAAGAATCACTAACCGCTAACCAACATGTCATAACTACTAAGCAAACACTTGAATAGATCTCGAAAATGTATGACATTTGTTATATTCAAAGAATGATCCTCCAACCCCTAATCGTTAAGGAGTTATTCTTTTCATCACCAGCTCACCAACATGAGACTATGGCCACCTAAAGGCAAATACTCGAATATCTTTCAAAATACATGAAATATGTTATAGTTAAAGAATTATCCCCCAACTCCTAATCGCTAAGGAGTTGTACCTACCTTACATCATCAGCTCACCAACATGAAAGGATGACCACCTAAAGGCAAATACTCAAATAGCTTCCAAAATACACGAAATATGTTACATTTAAAGAATTATCCCCCAACTCCTAATTGCAAAGGAGTTGTACCTTCCATCATCAGATCACCAACTTAAGATGTTCATGACTAGATGCAAATACTTGATTAGTCTTCGAAAATAAATGAAAAATGTCATGTGTGCCTACAATATATGAAGAGTTCCCTCGATTTCTCCAGGATCCCATCATCAGATCTGGATTCGGTGACAATGGGACCAACTAGAAGGTATACCCTTTCAAACAAAAAAAGAATTTTTGAAATCGGTCCACGCGTCTTCGAGTAATCGGGGAACATACCTACATAAAAAAAAAAAAAAAGATTTCGACGAATTGTAAACCTCCTCCTTTTTGAAGTCGGTTAAAAATAGTTGTGATTGGCTATATTCTATAAACATTTGTCAAATATGTTGCGCCGAAATGTGCGCGGTGTTAAGAAAAGCGCTATGTCTTGCACATCTTGGCACAAGTGAAAAAATATTCAGTGGGCATTTTTGAGCAGGCGTTAGACGTCCATGTTATATATGGTCGAAGGTTACTAACGTTAACTATGAAAGTGACAGCGATGTGAGTAGCACTGAACCAACATTGGTATTCACTACGTGAACTGCGCGCTGAAAGTTAAAAGTTCATATAAGCGGCTTAGAGCAAGGCTTTCATGCCGCGTAGCCCGGCGGTCACTTTTAATTTGTTGTAAGTGGTCACCGCTCGCCGGCCCGATAGCGACCGTGCCCGTCCACTAATTTGTTTTT